>CM070546.1:2542500-2830000 GCA_036346405.1 Phyllostachys edulis | reverse complement strand
TCTAAATAGATAATCAAGCCTTGTCGCTAGCAAGAGTAAAGTGGTAAGCATATATATTTAAATTTATAATTCGAAAATAATTATTTCGAGATTGACAAACCTCGGGATCCTTCATCTTAGAAGTAATGATTTGCTGCATATGATGGCAAATAGAATGCACATAGCTCATTGTTTTTTTGCTGGCGGCACTGCAAAAATAGAATTACATATATAGGTATAGTCAGTTCGAGACGCATTATTACGAAGTATGATATAGCATTATTGTGTTGTAGCGCGTACCGGAAATCGTGTCCTATGTGTCAGTGTGTCGTTCGATCCCCCCTTGTATAGTCCTCCATCGCGAACATAGGCAGTGAACGACCTACATGATTCCAAAAAGTTATCCTCGGCCATTTCAAACGAAGGAAGACTATAATAGAGTTATGTATGGAGGAAATGAGCATACCTGTTGAGTATTTTTGTCAGAATGCTGAAGCCGCGCTCTTTGCTGATTAGGGAATCAAGGTATATTACCTTGTTCCTCTTTTGTATAATAACTAAAAGGATCTAGTGGTATCTACTCATGTATGTCGTTATAGTCATTAAACCTAAGTTTGTGCTGCGGATAAAGTACAAATGACATTTATATAGGAAGTAGTGAAGCACTTACCACTGGTTGTAGGGCACCATTATGTAGTCCTTGTTGTTCTGACTAAGCAATCCCGCCGTTATATATTTCTCGACGAAGGATGCGTCTATTTCGATGGTTTGCATAGAGACCACGTGTGGGTCGAGGAAACCCACCGGTTCGGACCATTCCTCGGCTTTTTTCATCATGTATCTGTACATAAGCAATGAGTTGTGATATTTATCGGTATTACGGGAATGTAGAACTTGATTGTACACACTTACAGTGTCCAACATCGTAGAAGCGAGGCGTCGAGGGCAATGAGGTTGAATAGGTCGTATAAGTCGTTGAAGCCCACGACGAAGTGGCCCGGCCCGTTGAAGAAATGCTCATCCTTGTATCTGACGGTGATTCCAGTATCGCACCCCTTCTTTTCGGTCTTCCGCATGTACCAGAGATGCAAAGACTGACAACCTAATCCAGTGCGGAGTAATTCTGCGTTGGAGCACAATGGTTTTCCGATAGAGTACTTTTTGGACTTGGGAGGCGCCTTAATGTTCATCGATTTCGATTTGGCCTTAACGAGTGGCAGCATCTTTTTGCGAGACGACTCAGAAACCGATTCGGCGACACGCTATTCTCGTTCCTTCGTCGTCTTCTCCACGGGAACCGATGAGGTGGCCTTCTGAGGCGAAGAATGAGGTGGAGTCATCGAGGGTCCTGTTGGAGAGGAATGGTCGTGTCGAGATCGCGGCACTACTGGGTCCAGGGTGATGTCCTTCTTGGGCCACTGGATAAAAGTGTGCATGGCATCCCCTAGTGTTCTGATGTCTTTGTTCGGGCGAATCTCCAGTGGGACGGCTATGAAATTATCATGTACCATATCCACCTGGACCCTAGCGTAACCCTGCGCCCGGTGAGCACCGTGGTTTGACTTGTCCTTCTGGTATGGATACGCCACCGCCTTGACTTCAATACAAATAGACCCAACCATCTTCACTTGGAGCTTCCAGGGCGTCGGCTCCTACAAAACGATACACAATTAGCTAAAGCGTTCTATAGGTCTATCTTTAGAGTATTCTAGAGATGTACATTACCTTGATGTCGTCAATAGGTAATTGGACGTCATCATGTTCAGAATTATGCGTGGACGCGACACTACTCCGATGTCGAGGAGGACTAGCTCCCAAAATAACGGGGGCGGCTTGCGACTGGTTCAGGAGTTGATTCATTTGATCCTGTAATTGTGTTATCTGTCCTTGAAATTTTGCAGTAAGCATCTGTACTAACCGGTCCTCGTGCTCGGTCTTGGATCTCTTCCTACTCCTATACGTGTCATAGTCGCCTCAGAATCCATAACTCCATGGTACGGTAATCCCAAGGCCTCGCGTGCAACCCGGGTGCTCCTTGTTTTCTAGGGCCATAGATAGCATATCCTTCTCCCTGTCTGCTTGGAAGGAGCCTTTGGAAGTTTCGGCAGTCAATTCATGCTGCAAGAGGTCATCATGTTATTATAGACACTATGAAGTTATGGACTCATTAAAAACTAGGTAGTTCGACATATTTACCAGACGTTGGGACACTTCCTGGTCTGCCTGGTTTGTGAAAGAGATGCTGCCCTTAGATGTGACTTTTGCCCTCGCTCTTAACCAGCTTAGGGAACGCCCCTCTATGATCTCAGGAAATGGCCTAGTTGCGTTCTCGTCCTTTGCCGCCCATTCTGCGGATTTACCAGCGTACCCAGCGGTGCCGAGTCTGTGGGGGTGAGCGTTTCGTGCCTGAAGAGCTTTGTGCGCCACACTTTGCTCCTTAAATTCGGTCGTCGTCTTCATCCGCACAAACTCGTCCCATATATCCCACGACAAGAATGGAAACTTCGTGAAGGGCGTCCGACCCGTGTTCACGTACTTCATGACAAGCTTGCTCTTGAAGGTCCTCCACGCGTGACACATCGCGAGCAACGCATGTCGTTCCACGCGCGCCTGGACTGCTTCTGGGATAGTGAACGAGGCTGAAAGTTCTGTCCACAGCGCGCCTCTCTCTACGTTCGTCAGAGACTTCCATCTTGGTGTGATGATGGGGGCCCGTTCCCTTGCAAGTATCCTGCAGATGGTTAAGAATTTCGCCGCTGATCTCTAGGGACTCAAAGGGATCCCAACGTCACTAACCTCCGTGATGATCAGTCGGCCTGCAGGCAATTTTGATTTTCCTCTCCCATCTCGCTTACGTATCACTATCGTCGAACATCCAGACGAATTCGGCGACGTCGGCGACAGCGGCGAAGGCGATACCTCTGCCATCTCGCTTACTTGCATAAATTCCAGCATAAATATGAAACAATAAAGCATTAATCCAACATCATTTAAATGACCAAATTAACATAATCAAATGTAAATCATTCAAGTCGTTTAAATTGATTGAAATGCTAAACATATACCACATGTATATGATTGAAATTAGCACAGAGCACAAAAATTTGAAATTAATGTGAGCTCTCATATGGCGAGTTGCATAAGAAACAAACTTGGCTATCTCAGCACTAAGGTCTATTCTCTTCATAAATTGGATAAAAACACTAAAATTCAGATTTTGAGCTCTATCCAAAGCTTAACTAGACTGACATGACAATCACATGTATAAGAAGTTCAAAATGATACTATCTGTCAACCATAGATCAGTAAGAACCATCAATATCCACTACTGAAGTCCACATAAGACTGGCCTTTAATGAAGACATAGAAACAAAACAGAATCAAGTAAAACTTTCTTCTGTTAAAAGGACATGACAACAGATTAAGTGATCAGGTAAAGCACTATAGAAGTACTGGAACTTCTAAATACAATTTGACAATGAAGCAGTAAACCGGTGATTACTATGGCAAAGAAAGAAGCAATCTTGCTGAGCTCAAAATTGAACTAGTAATTCTACCAATTTTAGAATTAGACCATTCCAATCACAGAGCAATATTAAGCCCACAAAATTCACTTTGATATATCTCACAGAGCATGAATAAAAAACAGACCCTCCTAACCATGTCCAGGGACCAAACCCTAACCATGCATTTGACTGATCTAGCACAATATCATGAATCCACAATGGAGGGAGCAGAGGATAGGTTCTCCCCACTCATCTCATATCACACATTAATCTCAAATACAACATTCACAGTCGAGGATTAACCTTCACAGTGCAAGGAGGAGGCCGGTGCAGGGGAGGAGACCGACGCGGGAGGAGGACGGACGGGAGGAGGCGGCAAGGGGAGGGGGCATGGGAGGAGGCCTGCAGGGAGGAGGGAGTCGCGGGGAGGAGGCTGGCAGAGGGAGGACATCGACATGGAGAGGAGGCCGCGCGTCGAGGCAGCGGCAGCGTCATCGTTGTCGGGGCCGGCGGCGTCGAGGTCGGAGGCGGCGGTGTCGTTGCTTAAGGGGAGGTGAACGGGCGAGCCCTAGAGGAGGCGCACGAGCGAGAGCTTAAGGGGCTAAGGGCACTAGAGAGTGAACGTGGGAGCCCTAGGGATCCTTATAAAGACATACCACAAACGGTTCTATTTTGGAACCGTCTGTGATAGATGGTTTCATAATAGAACCGTCTGTGATATGTTCAGACCGTCCGATCAAAATTGGACGGTCCGAACAGACCCGTGCTCTATAAAATAGGAAAAAAATAGCAAAAAAAAAAATCCTAAAATAATTCATGGAGGTTCCTGGGATATGCTAATACTCAAATAAAATTATAATACCAAAATTATAAGCATTTTCTAGTGTAAAACAATTGGACCTCTATTCAATAACCTAAGCTAGGTTTGAATTTAGTTTAAGCAAATAACACTTGAACAATGAGGTTTCAAATTTTATTTCAGTATTAGCACATCCTAAGAACCTCCTTGAATTATTTCAGGATTTTATGATTTTTTTTGCTATTTGTTTGCTATTTTATAGAGCCCGCCAGCTCAGACGGACAGTCTCGATTGGAGGAGACGTTCGGACCGTCCGAACGTCTCCTCCGATCGGGACCGTTCGATTTCGATCGGACGGTCCGAATAGACCGACCTAGGGGTCGACATATCAGAGACGGTTCTATTATGGAACCGTCTGTGATACGTTCATATCACAGACGGTTCCATAATAAAACCGTCTGTGATATGCAACTACCATATCCACATGAACCTGGTGACAAGTCCATTTGAACCTGGTGACAAGTCCATAACACAACTCTAAATAATTTGACTGAAAATTAATTTATCTACTGACAATTCATTTGACTTCAAAAATTCATATCTAATTCAACTCAACTCCAAATCAAGTGAAACCAATTTTGATACTCCACATTACAATAAACGTCTACATTGACATCAATATCAAAGATGACAAGTCCATAATACATTAACACATGACAATTCCACGTTGACATCAAAATATATGAGAGATTACAAGTCCATAACACATGATGTTATGGAATAAATTAATTACAATGGAGTAAATTCTTAATTAAAATATAGCCCTTTATGATGATCAGTGCGCATATAGCTACCTTCCTCACTGGGTTCTTCCTCGACCCTGATGTCGTCCCCGAAAGAAGGCAACTCGTCAAATTGATTGTACTCTTCCTCATCTACGACATTCTCAACTCCGAGAATCCTTCTTTTTCCATGAAGAACTACGTGGCGGTTCTTATTTGCCGGGTCTGTTATATAAAAAACTTTAACAACTTGCTTAGCGAGTACGAATGGCTTGTATCCGACACATTTGAGGTCCACAGTGATGACGCTGTACTTGTCGACCTTCACACCTTGCGGAAGTTTAACCCAATGGTATCGAAACAGGGGGATCTTAAAAAGTACGTAGTCGAGCTCCCAAATCTCCTCTACGAACCCATAGTAGGAGTTCAACCCACGTGCCCTGCGGTATTGAATCGCCGTGAACGCATCTATGCGACACCGCTATTACGGATCATGCTCTTCCTATCCTGAGCTGCCGTATAAAATGTGTACCCATTTATGTCGTATCTTTGCCATGTCACAATTGTAAATTGTAGCCCTTTTTCCAACCATAGTAGTGTATCATCACTTGATGACCTCCCAGTGATTCGCACCTTTAACCATTCGTTGAACCGACGGTTGTGCTCTCTCGTGATCCAAACCTCCGACCGGTTTGGATTCTGCTATGCATTCATGTCTTTGTGCTCGTCGATATACGGGGACACTTGGGTCATGTGTTGCAAGACCTTGAAATGGGCTTGAGCGTATGTATTCAGATCGGGAGTGATTGATTTCCTTCTGATGGTCCCAATACCATCTAGTCTCCCCTCATGATAAGATAGAGGCACACCTATCGGTTCCACCTGAGCCATGTAGTCGACGCAGAACTCAATGACCTCTTCGGTTGCATAACCTTCGATAATGCTGCCCTCTGATCGAGATCGATTCCGTACGTAGGACTTGAGAAATCCCATATACCTCTCGAATGGATACATATGATGTAGGAACACAACGTCGCATATCTTTATCTCTTTCACAAGGTGGACAATGAGATGGACCATGATATCGAAAAATGACAGAGAAAAATACATCTCAAGATGACATAGAGTCGTCACCACCTCGGCCTGCAGAGCATCTAGTCCTTGGGGATCGATGACCTTCTGAGCAAGTGAGTTAAAGAAATAACACAGCCTCAAGATTGTCACTCGGACCTTGTTCAACAAGATAGTCCTAATTGCATCAGGAAGCATTTGTGTCATCAGCACATGACAATCATGAGGCTTCATACTAATTAATTTCAAATCTTCCATAGAAACAAGTTTCTTAATGTTAGCGGAGTAACCAGACGGGACTTTCACACCATGCAAGCTCTGGTATAGTTCATTTCTCTCGGCCTTGGACAGAGTGTAGCAAGCTAGGGGAAGGTACGTTCGTCCTTTATCGGTCTCTTTCGGTGCTAACTCGGTCCTTATGTTCATATCAACCAAGTCACGCCGTGCGTTAACACCATCCTTTGTTTTGCCACTAATGTTTAGTAAGAGATCAATCAAGCTATCACATACATTCTTCTCCACGTGCATGACGTTGATGCAGTGGCGAACTTCTAAGTGCTCCCAATAAGGCAAGTCTCAAAAAATTGACCGCTTCTTCCAAATGTTCTTCTGACGGGTTCTTAATTTACGTCTTTTCCCAAGCACAACATCGATATCCATAACCATATCATAGACCTCTTTCCCTCTAAAAGCCTTTAGAGCTGAACCGTCCTCCTTATTTCTATCGAATTGTTTCTTCATCTTGCGGTATGGGTGAATCCTAGGAAGGAACCTACAGACTATAGTGCCGCATATACACAGTTTTACGTGTGCTGTTCAGCCATACACTCTCCGTATCATCTAAGCAGTGCAGACAGGCTTTGGCTCCTTTTGTACTGAAGCCCGACATGTTACCAAGGGCAGGAAAATCATTGATGGTGCAGAACAACATGGCGCGTAAAGTGAAGTTCTCTCGTTTGTACGCATCCCATTCGTTCCACAGTGTCACAAGATCTTCCAGCAATGGTACTAGGTACACATCAATATCATTCCTAGGTTACTTTGGCCCTTGGATAAGTAGTGACATCAAAATGTACTTCCGCTTCATACACAGCCAAGGAGGAAGGTTGTACATACATAAATTCACGGGCCAGGTGCTATGTCAGCTACTCATGTTACCGAAAGGATTCATTCCATCTGTAGTCAACCCTAACCTTATGTTCCTCGGTTCCGCACCGAACTCTTCAAAGTTCCGATCGAAGTTTCTCCACTAGGCAGAATCAGTAGGGTGTCTTAGCTTTCCATCTCTCTTACGCTCCTCCGAGTGCCAACGCAACAATCTTGCCTCCTTTGGGTTCGCAAATAAATGCTTCAAACGTGGGATCACTGACAGATACCACAACATCTTAGCAGGAGGTCCTTGCTTCACCTTAGCAGTATTCTTACGCTTGTATCGGGATGCTTTGCACACGGGATATACATGCATGTCTGCATACTCTTTATGGTCGAGGATACAATCGTTCGGACATGCATGTATTCTTTCTATTTTTATTCCCAATGGACAAAGAACCTTCTTTGCTTGGTAGGTGGTGCTGGGCAACACGTTTCCCTCCGGAAGGATGTCCGCTAGGAGACCTAACAACGCTGTGAAATTCTTATCGGACCAACCATTGCTTGCCTTCAATTTTAGCAGTTCAAGCACGGTTGACAACCTTGTGTATTCCAACTTGCAGCCAAGGAACAAAGGTCTCACCGAGTCCTCCATTAAGCCCTTGAATTTACAAAACTCTCTCACACTGTAGTTCTCTTCTGCATCGCGTAGCATCTGATCCAGATTGTCATTGTGTGACCTATCCTCATCAAAAGCACAGTCCACATCCGATATATCGTTGACTTCCTTGGCGATGCCATCATTATTAACTTGTCGTGTAATCTGCTTTTCACCGTGACTGGTCCAACATGTATACCCTTTTTTGAAACCCTTTCGAATCAAGTGCGCTTCGATCTGCACCGAGTTGTTAAACATCTTCAGATTACCGCAATCAATACATGGACAGTACATAATTTTTATCCTCTTCTTCAACATATCCTGCTCAGCGGCTCTTCTAAAAGCAAGCACGCCACTAATGTACTCTTGACTCACACGGCTCTCACCGTACATCCAGTTTCGGTCCTTCTATACGCATGTAACAAATCAGTGTCAAATTACATTAATAAACCGCAATTACAAACTCTTCTTAATTATTGACCAAACATACTTAAATTGCTTAGCGATTAACCTAGAGCAAATATAAAAGGTTAAAGATCGTTACCCTCGGAGCTCACGACGAAAATACCAAATATCCCGCGAGATTCCTCTCCTTCTCCTTCTCCTCCGATCCCTTCCTCCTCTGTTTAGCTTCCTCCTTTCCTTCTCCTCTCTAAGGTGGCGCAATGGGGGGGTGGAGGCAGCAAGGTGCAGGTGGCGCAATGGGGGAGGAGGCAGCAGGGTGGAGGCGCTAGGGGTAGGGGTCCCGACCTTCTCCTCTCTAAGCTGGCGCAATAGGGGAGGAGCATTAGGGTGGCGGAGCTAGGGCAGGGAGGTAGCGTATAGGGGAGGATCAGCAGATCTGTGGAGCCAACGGAAGGGGTTGTGTAAGCAAGGGTTGTGTCGGGTGTTTATAATGCTAGAATTATCATAGACAGTTCTTAATAAGAACCGTCTGTGATAAGCCCTCATCACAGACGGTTTTTATGAAGAACTGTCTGTGATAATTCACAGACGGTTCCTAATAAGAACCGTCTGTGCTTAGCTAGCCTATCACAGACGGTTCGTAATAAGAACTTGTGAGGACCCCCAGGTTATCTCCGTAAGACCGAGACTAAACAAGGTCTTAAGGACATAACTCTAAGGCCTCAAGTAAATGGATTCCAACTTAACTCAATCTTAGTGAAAAGCCTGACTACAACTAAAGCCCCGACGATCATGCGCTACGCTCCTCATGAAAGCACTACATGATTGTCGGTTCTCCAACAAGTCAAGCACTACACTTAGTGAGTTAAATAGGAAGCCACGAACAACGAGCATGCAATCATATTGGCTCCCAAGATCAATGACCAATATGCTCATACTCTCATACAACGTTGATCACATCCATACAACAACATACATAGATAGTCCAAAAGACCTACAACGTGATAGTTAAAGTTTACATCCATTACAAACGGCCGACCGGCCAAATTCAAATAAGAGTATTAAGTAGCAGCGGAAGCAAGTAAATAAACCAAAATATCCAGCATGGTATGCCCCATAACCCATCGGCAACCGACTGGGAGTTAAATGATAGCATTATTCATTAGCGTCGCCAATATCGGCGCTAACAAACTCAACGGCTCATACACTTCCTCACCTGAAATTGTAGCAATCGGGTTGAGTACAAAGGTACTGCAAGTCTTACACAAATAAAAATTAGTATGCTAGAGGTTATTACAAAGGATGGCTCATATTGGCTTAGTTTTGCAAAAGAGACGCAACAATTTACAACCTACACATACTAGTTTTTCAAGTGCCATTTCAAAATCAGATTTGAAGTAGAAGTAAAGCATGCGAATAAGTAGTAAATTGAATAACAAATGAACCATACAACTCACAAAGTGGCTGTCCACTTTGATATAACAACAAGCATGAACATCCCATTCATGACAATACCAAGTTATACCACAATTTTAATTCCAAGTCTAACAATAGCAACCATGTAACTCAAGTGGTCGTCCATAACCGTGGACACGGCTATTCAATAGATTTATACCTGCAGGGTGTACTACTTACCCACACGACTTGATTAGCCTGAAGCCTCCAGATGCCTCCGAATATAGCATACTTCCTATGGTATGTCGGCCGGGTAAACCAAGACTTAGTATTTTTCAGCAAGTTGATACCATTGAGTTGACTCACCCATACGCGACGTAACCCCATTTAAGTGTAGGCTACCCACCTACAACTAAACGGGCACACAAGTTGTGCCGGAAATACCAACCCAATTAATAAAGTTTAAAGAGGGTTCACCCTCACAATAAAGAATTGCAATCGGCACCCTTATGGAACATATATACGATGGAACACATACACGCCCTCAGACCACCAGTCATCAACCCAACAATACCAACCCCTTACTTAACTAAGCGGCGCCCATACACCGCGTGTGATAGCATGAGTTTTACTTGAATCAAAGATGTTACCAAAGTTCGGTCCTTAATTGTCCAGACAAGTCAGCCACTTACCCAATTCTCGTGCACAAAGGCACCATCACTAACCATCACTTGTCCAGACCAAACGATCATTTAAAATGACAAAATTTAACTCATAAAACTAATACAAAGATCTGAAACAAAAGCATATAAAGATAGTTGTGTTTATCCCATAATTGTCGGGTTATTCCCGACAATCAACTAACGGTTCTAGACTTGCATGGCTAAGCAAACCTGAAGAATATATTTCAACCATTCGAACTTAAGCATGTGGTACTGGAATAATTCAAGTATAACCTCAATGAATTAGGAGATAACTAAACTACACATCACAAAAATAGCAACATTATCAAAAATAGCTTGCAAGCAATTATCATTGCACAAACTTAACAAAACTGGGATCAAATATGATGCAAAAGAAAGTTCAAATGATGCTTGTCTTGCTGGTAACTCAGTTGCTCTTCTTCAGTAGCGTATAAGTCAATATCGATAGGCTCGGTATCTAGATAAATATAATATCGAATAAGCATCGAGAAATACTCAAACATTCAAAATGCTAAAAAATGCATGATTATTCTACAGTAGCTAAATCATTATTTTATATGAATTTAGGTGAAAGAATTACTTCATTTGGATTTAGCATGTGAGAGTTATTTTGATTTGAATTTTCAGCTTTCAATATGCTCTCTTGAGTAATTTAATTATGAGGTCAAATTTTGTAGAGCAGTGGAGGCTATAAGGATTATAAGGATAAATAGGGAATATTATTACAAGACCAGAATAGTTGAGGTTACCTCATTTGGAATTTTTATGAATTAGTTATCCATTTTTAAAGTTATCAGCCTTTTTCTATTGTAAAAATAATAAGTTTATGGATCATTTTCCATAATAATACTCTCTGATACAGGGACATGTTTGAAACCAATTTTAATATAAATTTCATTAAAAATGAAAATTACCGAAGTGGTTTCATCCATTTTGGTGTTAAGATGAATTAGTTATGCATTTTGAAGTTATACATATTTTACGATTGTACAAATAATTCGTTTCAGATTTTCTAATTCATTTACTACTTTTCTCATCGAGCGTGCCTCTAGCCGCGGTCACTGACCAGTGGGCTCGGTAAATAGTGCGCTTTCTAATTAAACTCAGATTTTAAATATCGTTCTGACAGGTGGGTCCCTTAGTCAGTGGCTCGATCCATGGACTTGGTCCACGACGGCGATGCCTAGCGCCGACGGGCTTAAAGCGCGGGTCCACTGTGTCGCTGAGTGCTTTGAGTTATAAAACGTGTTGGTTTTCCGTGCAATGAGGCCCGCATGTAAGTGACTAATTAAATGAGTTTAGGACAGTCATTAAAAGCTAATGATTACCATTAAGTCCTAATCCCTCTGCTACAACTCAAGTCCAAATCCGAAAACGGAGTTTTGCCCGCGTGGTTCACGGCGACTTCGCCGGGCCAGGCGCCACGGCGGCAGCGTAAAACCATGTCGGTGCGCAATAGTATTGCGCACGATGGTGGCATTCTTAACGACAGCATGGCTCAGACGGCGGCTAGCCGCGCATGAGCGGCGCTACTAAGTACTACAAACTCGACAATGACTATATGAAGCTCCACAACGCTAACTAAGCGGTGCCAAGGTCCTAGGGACTATTAGAGGGTTACCTAAGCCGAGGAAAGTGCTCGAAGCTTGGGGTTCTTTGAGCTTCGTCGAGTCGAAGAAGACGGCAGCGACAAGCAATGTTTTAAGCAAGAAGATGCTCGAGCAAAAATGAGCAGAATGGGTTCTCGGGTTAGCTTAAGGACACTAAGAGAAAGATATAGGTGTAATTAATTTGATTAAAGGCTTACCAAATGAGTGGAGAAGAAGAATAATGACGGCGGCTGACAAAAGAGTAATTTCAAAATCCGACACTTCCTGCGAAGCATTAATGAAATTGATTGAGGGAAAACATGTAAGATATCCTTATGCACATGATGACGTGCAAGATTGAGGATAATACTCACTGTAAGTGAAGAATGACAAGGTGGTGCTCACGGGGGCGTGCTCCAGAGCTCCAGAGGGCACAATGATGGACCGGGAGCTACAAGGCATCGAAGGAGCTGAGGTTAGCTCAAATGGAGAAGGCATGGAGCTTGCAATCGAAAGCTACCACGCGGAGGAGACTCACCCGAGAGATACGCACGGGAGAGCTTCCTTCTCCTCGGCCGAAAAGAGGAGAAGTGAGGAAATGCGAGGTGAAGAGGGGTGTTATCCCTGAAAGGGACGAGGCAAGCGGCGCAAGCGATGAAGCAATGCGATAGGTGGGAGGCGGTGGATTGATGGCGTCAAGAGTCTGCATGGGGCGTCGGTGAAGCCCATACTGCGTGTGTAAGCTCTCTGCGCGAGGTGACGGTGTAGGATCAAGGATAATCGACTAGAGGGGGGTGAATAGGAGGTTTTTAAACTTTTTGACAATTTAACAATTTTATCCAATTATTAACTTAGTCTAAACACAATATAATTCTAGTTAAGCAATTTACCACAATAGACAAGCTAGAAATATAAATACAGAAATGTAAAGACTAGAAATAATCACAATGACACAAGGAAGTTTTTCCCGTGGTATCGAAGACTTGCCGGTCTTCACTAATCCACGTTGAGGAAGCTTGATCAACTCAAGTCGGCTCCGTGAATTAAGCATTCCCTCGATCACTAGTGGTAGCTCTTCTCCTCTCCGGATAGGCGAGCTCCAACCTTCACAAAAGCCCGGGCCTTCTCACAATCTCCTTTGAGAAGATCACCAAACCAAACTCCAAGCCGTCTAGGAGACGGCAATCTCCAAGAGTAATAGAGCAAGAATTCTTCACTTGAAAGCGCCTAATGCCACAATGATCAAACTCAATAAATGCTCTTGGAAAAACCTCAACTACCTTTGCAAATGGAAATGAATGCTCTCAAAGAGTAGGAAACAATGCAAATGGCTCAAGATATGTTAAATGAGGCTCAACAACACTTCTAGTTGCGTGGGTGAGGTATTTATAGCCTCCACCCACTCCACTAGCCGTTAGCACGAAATCCCCAATTTTCATGGAGCCCGGCCGACCGCAGCACCTGCAGGCGTCATCCGCCTCACCAGTAATCTGGCCGATCGAACGCATTAAATGCTGCGAAAAATAGCCGTTCATAGGGTCCGGTCAGACCGCAGTGAACGTCGCGGTTAGTCCGCCTACGTAAAAACGGAAATCGTTTTAGAGACTCACCGAAAATGTTGACCGCATTGAAGGACCGGAGTGCGGTCGATCAAGACTTATACCGTGATCACATCCTACCGCAAATTTCAATCGAAAACCTTCTTCGAAAATGTTGATTGCGCCCAAAACCCGGGTACGGTCGGTCCGCCAATGGCCGTCGGTTAGTCCGCCCAAAGGAATTCAAAGAAAATCGAAAACAATACCTCATCGAAAATGCCGATCATTGTTTTGGTCCCAAGACTCTGGCCATCCGCTAGTTAACGTCGGTCATCCGGCTTCCAAAGAAATTCAGCAAATTTAAAAAATGAGGCCAAACCAAAAACAAATCCAAGATTAAATCAAATAAGATTTGAGCAATTGTGGCATCATTCACTTTCAAGGTACTCAATTCTTGGACCCTCTTTATAGTACGGCTGTCTAGCTTATAACCCGGTCTTCCAACCAATTCACCTAAGACCGTAAAATAGAAAGATCCTAGACTATTGTACCTTGTCTTTGAGCCAAAAGATCTTCATGTAATCCTTTCGCGTGCAATTCCCGGTCATCAAGAGCACCAATGGGATTTAACCTTGTACATACTCAATAAACACGTTAATCCCATATTCACATATTATCATCAATTACCAAAACAATTTTAGGGCCTAGATGCTTTCAATCTCCCCTTTTGGTAATTGATGACAACACACTTAATATGTGAGAGAATGATTGTTTTGAATATACTAGGAGTGTAAATTCTTTTGATGACTTAACAACGATATAATTCTTGCTATAAGCTTTAAATGAGTTTTGAGAATTATTTCCTTGTTAAATCCTGTTTAAAGAAAGCTCCCCCTAAACATGTGCATAAAAGGTAGGGAACTTTTGCAAGCACAAGTAGAGATTTTTAGAGAATTTTGGCGGAGTTTCTTTTACATGATGGAACTTGAGGAAATGCAACAATATATAACATTATAAACATAGCATTTCAAGAGGGTAATATAAGCACGAGATTAACCAACAAGTTCATCAAGATAACATTGAAAATAGTAATGTCTTGAACCGATTACAAGCATATAAGTACATGATCATTCAACCAAGCTCATAGACGGTAAAGCATTAAGCATTCATATAAGAGGTTCAATAAGCTTACAAGGATAGCAAAAGAAAGCAACAAGCTTATCCTCTAATTATTACATACAAAAGTCCAACAAAAGTCCAACAAGGATTCAACAACCATAACTAATAAATATATAGGACCATAGTAGATATAAAGGACCATAGCACTTCTCCCCCTTTGACATCAACTACCAAAAGCTACGAGGTAGGGGGAGGAGGAGGAGGAGCTGCAGTCGACGTGGAAGGGGCCGTAGGAGGATCAATGCGTCGACGCCGAGAATAAGTAATACCGCTTCGACGACGAGACACGAGTGGTCATCTCACCATGTTGGTCGAATCCTCGAAACCAAGCCAACCATCGATCTAAGTTTGAAGCACAAGTGAGTTGGATTGCCCACTGCCGCTGGCGAGAGTCCAAAGACTGAGTAGTGCTCTCTAGAGTATCTATGCGATGGTCCAGAACCTCTAGGTGACGATCCACTACATCAAAACGAGATACTATCGTGTTGATGCCAGTATGCAGAACCTCCAACAATAGTGGATCAAGTCCACCTAACCGCCGAGGAGCGGCCGAGGAGAGGCCGGAGCATCGACCCATCGGGTGAAGAGGCCTGTTCCTCAATTCTCTCTGGTAGTCACCTTCTGGCTTGTACTGTTTATGAGGAAAGGGAGTGGTACCATGAAAGTCAGTGGTCCTCAAAATGAGCATCATGATGTAGGGTGCATAATACATCCTCTTTCCCAAATCACTGTGGCAAGACTGCATCTCAGTCAAGATTAAGTGCATAATATTAAATTTCTTTCCTTGCATCACATAATCTATAAGATTCCAGGCATGTCCTCTAATAGCATCATTGTTGCCACTCCTGGGCAAGATGGTGGCCCTGATAATCCTGTTAATGACACTAGGGAGGGGCCTTAGATCGGCAACCTTGCCAGGGACAACTCTAGCAATAGTGTGCTCATAAAATCAGAATCGCTCTAGAGTTCTGCAGCTGGCTCAAGGTGAATCTTAACATACTCACGTCTTTGGCAGATTTAGGGCCTCCTCAAAGTGTCGCCAGGCCATGTAGCGCCGAGCTCGCCATCCAAGTCACAAGTGGCCAAGGAGGATGGAATGTAAACTGTAGCATAGACGGATTACCTCCTCATTGAAGTTGCACTTGATGCTAACAATTCCATCCAAACCAGCATTGCGAAAACGGGAA
Organism: Phyllostachys edulis; assembly: GCA_036346405.1. Classification (NCBI taxonomy): domain Eukaryota; kingdom Viridiplantae; phylum Streptophyta; class Magnoliopsida; order Poales; family Poaceae; genus Phyllostachys; species Phyllostachys edulis. The sequence goes on along the minus strand of CM070546.1, from coordinate 2,814,119 downwards.
TATAAACTCTCATACCGAGTCTGCTCATTGAGATATCTCCAATCAATGTATTTCTGAATAGCAAACTGCTTGTGAAGCACCATATGATTGTAACAATCCTCCTGGAATATAGTGTGAAATCTCTCATCTGTGGCTGACCTCGGCTGCCCATATGGTGATTTCTTCCTGAGTTGCTTGAAATCCTCATTCCGGATAGAGCGAAGATCCACACGAGGCTCAGGTGCAAACTCTACATCTGCATCATCTTCTTCGTCCAAATGCTCACTAGCGCTAGGCACGGAGGACAAAGACGGCGAGGAGTCCGCTTCGTCGCTGTCGGAATGCTCAACCGGAGGATGATGGGTAGCCTTCCGGGGATGATGAGACGAAGATGCCTTAGGATTGGCGACGGTCTTGGTCCTCGCCATGATCACTGGAGAGATGGACAAGACAATCAAGGAGTAAGTTGAAAGGAATAGGGATTAACAAGTTGATAAAAAACAAAAGCTTTTCTGTCAGGCTCGGACTAACCGCAGTCGTTATTTGTCCATCCATGCAGTAGCGCGGATCGACCAAGACGCTAACGCCGCGGTTAGTCCGGCCGTGACTGGAAAAACTAGGGTTTTTATCACAAACACGGGAATCTCCAAAATGCAGGTTAATCCGACATTCAAGGCAGTGTAGAAGACAAAGGGAGCAATCTAAAAGGTCGATTAACCAACTAGGAACTGATTATTGAGAGAAGATTCATGAGATGATTGATAATCGGGAAGAAATTGAACCTTGCCGAGTCGGTGGAGAGGAGGAGGAGCCGGCGGCGAAGAGGGGACGTCCGGAGGTGAGAAGGAGCCACGGGCGGCGAAGACGAGAGGGCGCGCCTGGGCGACGACGCGGTTGCGATTTAGAAGAGGAGAACCGTCGGGGAGGAGTGGAAGAGATAGAGGCAAACTGACGGGTCGGTGGAGAGTTAAAGAAAGAAATCGAACGCATTAATCGCCATGGGCGGATCGACCATGAGGCAAATCTCGGTCGATCCGCCACAAGCTCGCGGGTTGACAAGAAGATTAAGCTTTATGTTGACCGCACCTGGAGATTCTTGAGGATTTTTGCAGAAATTTTGTGTTGTCTTTGCTCCATAGACTTAGCACACAACATAAAAACTATCTTGGACCAATTTCAACGAGATTAGATCAACAAATGAGTTTTGAACATAGATTTTTAGGAAAATAGAGCAATTTTTGAAGAAAAACAATTTGAATGAGTTAAAAGAAGCAAACAACGAGATTTGTTACTTGTGAGGATATGTGTGAGTATGAAATACTATTTGGAAGCAATATATGAAGGAAATCATTGCCTAAATAGCAATACTCATTTTATGCTAGAATTGACTTAAGTGCATTTTTCGGGTTTTGGGCTATTTTTGAGCGAGATTCAAACTTAAATAACTTTGATTTGGTTTAGAGTTTGAAAAACTTATGAATACGAAAAAGGTCACGAATAACCATCTTTAGATTTTTCCTTTTGGGAGCAAGATCAAATTCCTTTTGGAAATACTTTTGGATGAAAAGCCGTTTTTGGTCAAAAACAAGATAAGTAAGAAATTAATTTTTGGCCAAAACTTGATTTTTCTTTTAAGATAGATAATTTTGAGATCTTTTCAACCAAAAACCTTTGAAATACGCTAGAGAATAGATGTAGCTAGTTTTTCAAGAGGTTTGATTGATAAACACCAAATTTTGACTTTTGACCAAAAGGATTGGTACACATTCTAGCATGTTTGTTGATATGTGCACAATTTGAGTTGTGGTATATATGGTGATTGTATAGCACTCCCCCTAAATGTGTTTCCCATCTTAGTTCTTGAAATAAGAGAATCACGAGAGAAAAGCGAATTCAATTAAGATTCAAGAACATAATGTAATCAAATGACATTAGAACAATCTATGACATTTAATTCATTCCTCAATTTGCAAAAGCGGCCTTCATCTAAAGGTTTGGTGAAAATATCCGCTAATTGGTCTTCGGTTCTTATGTGGCTAATTTCAATATCTCCCTTGCTCACATGATCTCTCAAGAAATGGTGGTGAATATCTATAAGCTTGGTTCTTGAGAGTTGAGCAGGTTATTAGCAATTTTCACTAAGACTATCATTGTCACACAAAAGAGGCATTTTATCAAATTTAATTCCATAATCCATCAATGTTTGCCTCATCTATAACAATTGAGCACAACAACTTCCCGCGGAAACATATTCGGCTTTGGCGGTAGATAAAGCTACGGAGTTTTGTTTCTTAGATGACCATGATACTAAGGATCTTCCTAAGAATTGACAACTACCCGAGGTGCTTTTTCTATCCACTTTGCAACCCGCATAATCCGAATCGGAATATCCAATTAAATCAAATTTAGCACCTTTGGGGAACCATAGGCCAATGTTAGAGGAATGCTTTAAATATCTAAGAATTCTTTTAACGGCCATAAGATGACATTCTTTTGGAGAAGCTTGAAAACGAGCACACATACAAACACTAAACATGATATCGGGCCTAGATGCGGTAAGATAAAGCAAGTTACCAATCATGGATCTATAAAGCTTTAAATCTACCGGTTTACCTCCCTCATTTAGATCAAGATGATCATTTGTAGCCATGGGAGTCTTGATGGGCTTTGCATCTTCCATGCCAAATCTTTTAAGTAAATCCTTTACGTACTTGGCTTGGCTTATAAAAGTCCCATCCTTGAGTTGCTTGATTTGAAGTCCAAGGAAATAGCTTAATTCTCCAATCATTGATATTTCAAATTCCCTAGATATCATATCACCAAATTCTTTGCAAAAATCTTGATTAGTTGACCCAAAAATGATATCATCAACATAGATTTGACATACAAAGAAATCATCATCTAAAACTTTGGTAAATAAGGTTAAATCAATTTTCCCGATTTTGAATCCTTTTGAGACTAGAAAATCTCTAAGGCGTTCATACCATGCTCTAGGAGCTTGTTTAAGACTATAGAGCGCCTTGGAGAGTTTATAGACGTGATTTGGATTCTTAGGATCTTCAAAACCGGGAGGTTGCTCAACAAAGACAAGTTCGGATATTTTGCCATTTAAGAAAGCACTTTTAACATCCATTTAAAATAATTTAATATCAAAGCATGATGCAAAAGCAAGTAATATCCGAATTGACTCAAGTCTAGCTACGGGAGCGAAAGTTTCACCAAAATCCAAACCTTCAACTTGTGAAAATCCTTGAGCGACCAATTTTGCTTTGTTTCGAATGACCAAACCATTCTCATCTTGCTTGTTCCTAAAGACCCATTTTGTACCAATAACATTGTGTTCTTTGGGTCGATCCACCAATATCTAAACTTCATTCTGGGTAAAGTTATTGAGTTCTTCATGCATCGCATTCACCCAATCCGGATCATCAAGTGCTTCTTCTACATGCTTTGGCTCAATAGACGAGACAAAAGAGTAATGTTCACAAAAAGAAGCAACACGAGAGCGAGTTTGGACACCCTTACTTACGTCACCCAATATTTGATCTATTGGATGATCTTTTGCAATTGCATTGTGGATTTTTGGTGGTAGGTTGGATGGTTGATCATCTTCCTTGTTATCCTCTTCAATGATTTGTACTTGACTTGTGGAAGATGTGGGTGGTTCAACTTGAGTGGAAGATGATGGACCATCTTCGGGCTTGATGTCGCCTATTTGCATATGTTCCATTGCGTTTCTTAAGGCTTCATTACCTACATCATCCAAATTCTCATGCTCTTCTTGAGAGCCATTAGTTTCATCGAATTGCACATCGTGCCTTTCTTCAACTAAATTGGAGTTTTTGTTGAAGACACGATAAGCCTTGCTATTTGAAGAATAACCAAGCAAGAAACCAACATCACAACGACTATCAAATTTTGAAAGACGAACACCCTTCTTCAAAATGTAACACTTGCAACCAAAAACACGAAAGTAAGAGATGTTCGGTTTTCTTCCTACAATAAGCTCATAGGAAGTCTTTTTCAAAAGACAGTGCAAATAAAGGCGATTTATGGCATGACAAGCGGTGTTAATAGCTTCCGCCCAAAAACTATCGGAAGTATTATATTCATCAAGCATTGTCCTAGCTATTTCAATTAATGTTCGATTTTTCCTTTCTACTACTCCATTTTGCTCCGGAGTGTGGGTTGTGGAAAGTTCGTGCTTTATTCCAAGTTCATCACAAAAATCATCAACTTTAGTATTTTTGAACTCGGAACCATTATCACTACAGATCTTCTTTATTTTGAAATCAAATTCATTTTGAGCTCTTTTTGCAAATCTTTTGAAAATTCCGGAGGTTTCACCTTTATCATCTAGGAAGAATACCCATGTATATCTAGAGTAATCATCCACAATGACTAAACAATAGCTATTTGTCCCGATACTCTTATAGGTTGTTGGCCCAAACAAATCCATATATAAGAGTTCCAATGGTCTAGAAGTTGACATGATACTTTTGGAAGGATAAGAATTAGCGACTTGTTTACCGGCTTGACAAGCACTACAAAGTCTATTTTTCTCAAATTTCACATCTTTCAAGCCAACAACTAAATCATGTTTGAAAAGCTTTTTGAGTTGAATCATTCCAACATGAGCTAGCCTTCTATGTCAAAGCCAACCCAAAGAGGTTTTTTATGAAGCAAGTTTTAAGCAAGATTCACTTGAACTAAAATCAACTAAGTAAAGATTTCCAAATCTAAAGCCTTTGAAAGCTAAAGAGCTATCTTTATGCTAGAAATGGTTACACCATCACTAGAGAATGAGCAAATTAGTCCAAGATCACATATTTGAGCAACGGATAGCAAGTTAAAGTTTAATGATTCTACTAGAGAAACATTAGAAATGGAAATGTCATTTGAGATAGCAATTTTACCCAATCCTAATACCTTTCCTTTGCTATTATCGCCAAAAGTGATCTTGTCTATTCCTTTTCCATTCTCGAATGTGGTGAACATTTTTCTATCACTGGTCATGTGTTGAGTGCATCCACTATCAAGCACCCAATATTTTCCACCGGTCTTATAGTTCACCTACAAAACAAGAATCAGGTTCTTTTAGGTACCCAAATTTGTTTGGGTCCTTGGAGGTTAGTAACTAAGGATTTAGGCACCCAAATGGCATTCTTTTTAGCACCTAAAATTGAAGTGCCAATAAAATGAGCAACTATTTTACCATTGATTGTCTTTTTAAGCACATAGCATGAATCATATATACCAAGTGATGGAACCTTACTCTTAGGACAATTTTGTTGCATATGTCCTATTTCCCGGCACTTGTAGCAGTACTTACCATTTTCCCTCACATACCTTGTGGGTTTGTATGTCGGCTTCTTACTTTTCTTAGGTACATACCCAAGACCTTCCTTATTGAATGAGTACCTTTGCTCACTCAAAAGCTTGTCTAAGGTGGCCTTACCCTTAAAATATCTTTCTAAGCTCTTGCTTAGTTTAGTGACTTGTTCTTTTAATTCATGATTTTCAACAATGAGCAAAGGATCACAAGTATGGCTAAATTAACAATTGAATCATCACTTGAGCAACATGGCATGGATAATAAATCTTCACATGATGTAGAAGCATTAGACATGGATATAGCATTTGAAGTAATTTCTACTTGAGGCATCTCATCCATTAAATTGCAAGTAATGCCAACATGTGAGTGAGATTTTTCATTATCTTTTAGGAGGAGAGAATCATGAGCTACCCTTAACTCCTCAAAAGAGTCTTTTAGAGAGATATACTCTTTCTTCAAGACTTTGAATTTTGATTTCTCTTTTCCAAGATATTCACTTAATTCGTCAAGCATCTCTATTAATTCATCATAAGTTGGTTCATTATTATCAATGGATTTTACCTTGTCTCCTTTTGCCATGAGGCACGTAGGAGTGGAGAATAGTGAAGGAGCTTTCTTGATGGCGATGCCGACAAGTCCCTTCTTCTTGGGGGATTCTTCCTCATCGGAGTCAGAGTCGGAGTCGCTTGACTCATCATTTGAGTCCCACTCTCTAATGTGAGCTTCATTCTTGCCATCCTTGTGAAGCTTCTTGAAAAGCTTCTTTTTACCGTTGTATTCCTTCTTTTTGAATGGCTTTCCCTTGTCATCCTTCTTTTCGGGGCAACGAGAGGCAATGTGCCCCTTTTCTTCACAATTGTAGCATCGAATATTGCTATATCTCTTCTTGTCATTTGAGGATTGCCCCTTCTTGAACTTGTCAAAGTTATAGCATCTATTGGGGCGCCTCTTCATGACCCTCTTCATTCTTCTCACAAGGAGTGCATACTCCTCGTCGGAGTCTTCTTCTTCATCCTCATCATCACTAGATTCCGCCTTGGCTTTGAAAGCGGTAATTTTCTTCTTTGAGGATGATGTCTCCAAAAGCTCTTCTTTGTCCCTTTTGAATAACTCATTTGTGATAATGTTGTCCAAAAGCCCTGTTGGTGTCATCCTTGGCAACTCGGGCGAGTTGAGAAATAACGTCACCAACGTCTCATATTTATCCGGAAGAGCCCTAAGCATCTTGCGAACAATATCAACATCAAGAAGGTTAGTCCCAAGGCCTTTGAGCTCATTCACAATGTTGTTGAGTCTTGAATACATCTCATTGATGTTTTCACGAGGCAACATTATGAATGTCTCATATTTAATCCGAAGTCTATGCAATTTGGCTTCTTTGACCGTGGATGTACCCTCATGGATTTCCGAGAGAGTTGTCCAAATAGCATGAGCATTTTCCAAGTTACTCACTCTATTGAACTCATCTGCGTCCAAAGCGCCAAAGAGAGCATTCATAGCTTGGGCATCTAAATGAGAGTTTCACGTATCTTGATCCGTGGGTTCTAGTGGATTAAGAGACATAGCGTAACCATCATTTACGATTTTCCAAATGCTTGGACTCATAGCCTTTAAATAAATTGACATTCTAATTTTCCAATCAGCATAATTTGAGCCATCAAAGAGAGGAGCCTTTCCTATAGCAATTCCCTCACTAGCCATCCTTTTCTCTCTTAGACGGTTAAGTCTAAATCAATGAGAGACCAAGCTCTGATACCACTTGTAAGATCAAGGATAACCGACTAGAGGAGGGTGAATAGGAGGTTTTTAAACTTTTTGACAATTTAACAATTTTATCTAATTATTAACTTAGTCTAAACATGATATAATTCTAGTTAAGCAATTTACCACAATAGACAAGCTAGAAATATAAATACAGAAATGTAAAGACTAGAAATAATCACAATGACACAATGAAGTTTTTCCCGTGGTATCGAAGACTTGCCGGTCTTCACTAATCCACGTTGAGGAAGCTTGATCAACTCAAGCCGGCTCCACGAATTAAGCCTTCCCTCGATCACTAGTGGTAGCTCTTCTCCTCTCCGGATAGGCGAGCTCCAACCTTCACAAAAGCCCGGGCCTTCTCACAATCTCCTTTGAGAAGATCACCAAACCAAACTCCAAGCCGTCTAGGAGACGGCAATCTCCAAGAGTAATAGAGCAAGAATTCTTCACTTGAAAGCGCTCTAATGCCACAATGATCAAACTCAATAAATGCTCTTGGAAAAACCTCAACTACCTTTGCAAATGGAAATGAATGCTCTCAAAGAGTAGGAAACAATGCAAATGGCTCAAGAGATGTTAAATGAGGCTCAACAACACTTCTAGTTGCAGTGGGTGAGGTATTTATAGCCTCCACCCACTGCACTAGCCGTTGGGGGCACGAAATCCCCAATTTTCATGGAGCCTGGTCGCATCATGCAGCACCGTCTTGGTCGATCCGACCAGAATCGGTAACGATCGTAACGCATTAAATGCACTGAAAAATAGCCGTTACAGGGGGGTTCGGTCAGACCACAGGTGAACGTGCGGTTAGTCCGGCCTACAGAAAAACGGAAATCGTTTTAGAGACTCACTAGAAAATGTTGACCGCATTGAAGGACCGGAGGTGCGGTCAGTCCGCACTTATACCGGCGGTCAGTCCGGCCTGGCAAATTTCAACTGAAAACCTTCTCTGGAAAATGTTGAACGCGTCCAAAACCCGGAATGCAGTCGGTCCGGCCAATGGTCATCGGTTAGTCCTACCAAAGGAATTCAAAGAAAATCGAAAACAACACCTCATCGAAAATGCCGATCATTGTTTTGGTGCAGCACTCCGGTCGATCCGGCCGATTAACGACGGTCAGTCCGGCCTCCAAAGAAATTCAGAAAATTTAAAAAATGAGGCCAAACCAAAAACAAATCCAAGATTAAATCAAATAAGATTTGAGCAATTGTGGCATCATTCACTTTCAAGGTACTCAATTCTTGGACCCTCTTTATAGTACGGCTGTCTAGCTTATAACCCGGTCTTCCAACCAATTCACCTAAGACCGGTAAAATAGAAAGATCCTAGACTATTGTACCTTGTCTTTGAGCCAAAAGATCTTCATGTAATCCTTTCGCGTACAATTCCCGGTCATCAAGAGCACCAATGGGATTTAACCTTGTACATACTCAATAAACACGTTAATCCCATATTCACATATTATCATTAATTACCAAAACAATTTTTAGGGGCCTAGATGCTTTCAGACGAGAGGTTGAAGACAAAGCTGGCAGGTGGGCCGGCGTGTGATGACTCATCGCGAAGGCCAGGGCGGGTTAAGTGACTTCGGTCTTTGGCCGTTGGATTTCAGATGGACGGCGTAGATTAGAAAAGGGGCGCTCAGTTCGTTATGAAGGGGTACGCGATATGGGCCGTGGATCTCCCATCGGACGGCTCACACGCGATGCGCTCAGTTGGTTGGGTTGAGTCGTTACGCCGCGTTGGACTCGAGCCCGAGGAACAGTGCAGGGTGGTTGGGTTAGGGTTTGACTGAGTTTAAAATTGCTTTCTCCACTTTGACCAAGTTGTTAAAATTAGAAATAAATTTCCTAAAATTGTGAAATAAATCACAGGGGTTCCTGGGAAGGTTTAGTGCCCATAAAAATTATTTGACACTACTGTTCATGATATATTGTGTATATAATAAATTCAAACTTAGTGTATGTCATTGAATGATGTTTGAATTTTCTCAAGGTTTAAACCAGTCCCAAAAATTTGGGAAAAATTATATTAATTCATTATAATTACTATAGTATTTGAATAAATTATTTTCAGAGGATGTTCATAGAGTTTTGTTCCTGTTTCCTTTTGGAGTTGAATTACAAAGTGTAGGTTTAACACTTGTTAAAGATTTTCCTAGTGCAATAAATTATGCAAAAGTTGGAAATCAATGATGCATGCTCATGGGATGCATAATAATTCTCTTTATTAAGTTGAGGATGTAACAAACCTCCCCCCTTACAAAAGATCTCATCCCCGAGATCGGATAGGGTGGAAGTTGGGTGGAAAGGTTCTAAGGAATTATATCATCTGATGTTTTGATTTCCTTTAAAGATAGTGCTATGATACTTTATATGGTTACAACAAATTATAACATTTTCCTTACCGTTGCTTTGTTTAACCTTGCCTTTCTTGATACGAAGGCACTTCAAGGAAAAGGTCCGATAGACTTGTCGAATTGATCCTCACGCTCCCATGTAGCTTCATCTTGAGATGATTACTCCATTGCACTTTGACGAACTTGATATTGCGATTCCTTGTCTTACGTTCGGTCTCTTCAAGGATGCGAATAGGACGCTCCTGATAAGAAAGATCGGGTTGCAAGTCGAGCTGTCCCAACTCGGTGGTTTCGGTCGGGATACGAAGACATTTCTTCAATTGAGAAACATGGAACACATCATGCACATCAGAAAGCGAGTGTGGCAATTCCAAACGATATGCTACGGATCCCAATTTTGCTAGAATCCGGAACAGCCCGATGTAGCGAGGTGCCAACTTGCCTTTGACTTGGAATCGATGCATTCCTTTCATCGGAGAGACCTTAAGATAGACATGATCATCCACTTTGAAACTCAATTCCCGATGACGATGGTCGGCATAGGGCTTCTGACGAGATTGAGCCATCCGAAGTCGCTCACGGATGACACGAACTTGCTCTTCCGCATCCTCCACCAAGGTTGGACTATAAAATGGCCTCTCACCGGCTTCGGACCAGTTCAAAGGTGTCCTACAAGCTCTCCCATATAATGCCTCGAAGGGTGACATTTGTATACTTGATTGGAAGCTATTGTTGTAGGAGAACTCCGCAAAATGTAAGTATTTCTCCCAATTCTTGCTATAGGACAGCACACATACCCGGAGAAGGTCTTCTAAAATTTGGTTCACTCTTTCAGTTTGTCCGTCAGTTTGCGGGTGATAAGCAGAGCTGAAAGATAAATTGGTCCCCATTGCTTTGTGCAAGCATCCCGAAATGGGATGTGAATTGAGGGCCTCTATCGACATCGATCACTTTTGGTACGCCATGGAGGCAAACAATCCTCGGAGATGTACAGCCCGCTTAGCTTGTCCCAGTGTAAGTGGTCTTGACAGAATAAAGTGAGCAACCTTTGTCGACGATCGACAATCACCCATATGGAATCGTACTCACTTGTGTCCTTGGAAGGCGGTGATGAAATCCTTGCCAACTTCTTCCCATTTCCACTTGGGAATGGGCAGGGGTTGTAGAGTACCTGCTGGCTTCAAATGCTCAGCCTTGACTCTTTGGCATACATCACACCCGGCAACATATTGAGTGATTTGTCGCTTCATTTGGCTCCACTAAAGCCATCTCTTCAAATCTTGGTACATCTTGGTACTACCTGGGTGAATAGAGAACTTGGAGTCATGAGCATCTTTGAGAATTAGCTCTCTCAAGTTGCGATCAAAAGGTACTACCAAGCGGTTTCCGAAACAAAGGGCACCATGTGCATCTTCATTAAAGCATTTGGCTTTGCCTTGCTTCATTTCCTCCCGGATCTTTGCTACTTCCATATCAATCTTTTGGGCTTCTCTAATCTGGTCCTCAAGTATAAAATTCACACTTAGGGCAGCAAGAGAACCTTCTTCAATTATCTCTAGGTGCAGCCGTTGCATTGCAGCACACAACCCCACCGAAAATAGAGTTATCGACAAACAGTTGCATTGAGATTTTCTGCTCAATGCATCGGCCACCACATTAGCTTTCCCAGGGTGATAATGAAGTCCCATATCATAGTCCTTGATCAACTCAAGCCACCTTCTTTGCCTCAAGTTCAGATCGGCTTGGGTGAAAATATATTTGAGACTCTTGTGGTCGGTGTAAACCTCGCAACGATTACCAATGAGGTAATGTCGCCAAATCTTCAAAGCATGAACCACAGCTGCAAGCTCCAAGTCATGCGTGGGATAATTAGCTTCATGAGGTCTCAATTTCCTCGACACATACGCCACCACTTGGCCCTCTTGCATAAGTACACAACCGAGCCCGTGACGAGATGCATCACAATAAATATCGAAGCTCTTATGCATATCAGGCAGGATGAGCACTGGAGCTTTGGTCAGAAGATCTCTCAAGGTGTGAAAGCTTTCCTCACATTCCGCTGACCATTCAAACTTCTTCTCCTTCTTTAACAATTGGGTCATCGGTCTTGCGATCTTGGAGAAGTCTTTGATGAATCTACGGTAGTATCCCGCAAGTCCAAGAAAACTGCGAATGTCGGTGACGCTCTTGGGTTGTTTCCAGTCAAGCACATCTTTCACTTTACTTGGATCAACAGCGACACCACCCTTGGATAGGATATGACCCAAGAAACTAACTTCCCGAAGCCATAACTCGCATTTCTTGAACTTTGCAAAAGTTGATGTTGTCGGCTTTCCCAACACAAGTCGCAGATCTTTGCTCGTGTTCTTCATCGCCTTTGAGTAGATAAGGATATCATCGATGAACACGACGACCAACTTATCTAAGTACTCCATGAAAACTGAGTTCATGAGATTCATGAAGTATGCTGGAGCATTCGTCAATCCGAAAGACATGACAGTGTACTCGTACAGACCGTAGCGAGTGGAGAGTGTTGTCTTCGGTATGTCTTCGGTTCTGACCTTGATTTGATGGTAGCCCAACCTCAAATCAACCTTGGAGAAAACCTGGGCTCCATTCAATTGATCGAACAAATCATCTATCCTTGGCAGCGGATATTTGTTCTTGATAAAGGACCTCGCTTAACGGACGGTGAGTCGACACACATCCGTAAACTCTTATCCTTCTTCTTGACAAAGATAGCGGACATCCCCAAGGCGAGGAGCTCGGCCTAATGAATCCCTTATCTTGAAGTTCCTTGAGTTGTGCTTTCAATTCGACCAACTCATTAGGAGGCATCCGATACGGCCGTTTTGAAATTGGCGCGGTACCGGGTGCAAGCTCGATGACGAATTCAACTTCACGATCAGGGGGGCATGCATGGGAGTTCTTCTAGAAAAACATCAGGATACTCACAAACCACTGGTACCTCATCCAAATCAATAGAGGTACTAGCTTCCAAGGCATAAAGATGTGAATCGCCCACTAAAGGGGTAAAGACAACTAGATTGCCGTCATCACTTGTGACTGAAATAGACCGTTGGGCACAATCGATCTTTCCCTGATTTTTGGACAGCCAATCCATCCCCAAAATCACATCAACACCCATTGAATTTATCATAATTAAATTAGCCAAGAAGTCATTCTTATGAATTTCCACCTTCACGTCTCGACAAACTTGATCGGTTTGGAAAACCGATCCCGGTGACTGAATTTAATAAGGTGGCTGAAGCTTAACTATCTCAAATTGATTAAGTGCAACATATTCCCTTTTTATGAATGAATGAGATGCTCCTGAATCAAATAAAACTGATGCTGGACAAGAATTAACAAGGAGTGTACCCAAAACGACGTTCGGAGCGCCACTTGCCTCCTCGGCTATGACGTGGTTGACTCGACCATGTGCAGGGACCTGAGGAGGGGTAGATGCTGCCCTCGGAGGTGGTGAAGGTCTGGTCACAGCTGAAGGTGTAGGAGCTCTGTAGGTCTGAGGCATCCCTCGCTGCTTGGCGAGGCACTTATCTACATAGTGGCCCTGGCGACCACAGTGAAAGCAAGTGACATTGGGCCCGTAGGGGCTGCTGTTTTGGGGCTTCTTACCCCCATTGTACCGCTGGAAAAGAAGCCTATGGAGTCGTCGAGGAAGTCCTCGGTGGCACTGGAGCTGGATAACGAGATGCCTGGGGCGGTCCGGTGCGCTGCCGGGGAAAACCGCCGCTAGCTGCACCCTGAGCTGACTTCTTCCTCTTCTTGGACTCCTCTACAGCTGCACTCTTGTGCTCCACCACTATGGCCTTGTTCACCATGTCTTTGGAAGTTACTGAAGTCATGTCTGACTAAAGCTAGTGCATCTCCTCACCAAACAGTTCATGAAACGGCTTTGGCGGCAGGCATCGGTGGAGACGTCATCAGGTGCATAACGAGCCAATGAGTTGAACTCATGAAGGTACTCAGTGACAGTCTTCTTTTCTTGCTTCAAAGCAAGAAACTGCTGCTGCTTGATGGACATGACCCCATCAGGAATATGGGCCTCCCTGAAAGCTGTGCGAAATTCGTTCCATGAAGGAACGTCTCTGTCGAGTTGCATGGCGGAGAAGTTGTCCCACCATGCTTGTTGGCAAAGACCTCCCACCGGTGATAGTGGCGAAGAGTACCTTCTCAATGCCCGTGCACTGAGCAATAGCTAGCTTCTTCTCAATGTCCCGCAGCCAATCTTCGGCCTCCATTGGGTCCTTAGTTCCCGCAAAGGTGGGAGGGTTAGTCCGCTGAAAGTCAGCGAGACCTCCGTGAGCTCTATGATTTCCACCTCCCCCTGCTGCTGCAGGAGCAGGAGAGGTGTTGCGAGTGATGGCCTCAAGAATCCTGGTCTGGTCCATACGGTTCCTCTCTATTTGAGCCAACACTTCCGCCATGGTAGGAGGTGGTGGAAGTGTCTCCTCGGGTGTGCGACCCCGCTGATGATGCTGGTGAGAAGATTCACCCAAAGCAGTTGAACGCGGTTCTAAGGGTGGAGACCCCTCATCACGCTGCGCTCTCAAGCTTAATGTTGGGACTCACATCCCAGAGTGACAAGGATGGTTAGATAAATTTAATAAGTTATACATAAACATGCATAATGATAAATACACAAAAATACACAAGAACATAACACCAAATGGGGTACCAAGGCACTAAGGCCAAGATACAAGATCCAATAAAACCATTCATAGAGTTACGGCACAATTACATTGATTAGCCCAAGGGCGAATGGTAATCGCTTTCGGAATAAAAGTTCTTCCAAATAATACGAAAGTTCCAACAATTACTAGGCTATTACAAGAATTTTAAAGATACATGCATCATTGAACACATGACAGACAATGAGCTTACTACCCTAGCATCCTAGATATTGTTAGGCCAAAGTTCACCGGAAACTCATCTAGAAGGTGACATCCCGGGATCTCATCGTCGGGGTCCCCTAGGTTAGGGAGGCGCAAAGGTGATCCTATGGCATTAATATGGCCTCCTACTACGGGAAGGCGATACTCAGGCGGTGCAGAAAGGTAGGGAGAGATCACATTAGCACCATACATCATATCAGTATAAATAAGCCTCATATCATGCATGAGTCGCAGGTGCTCCTGAGCTATGATGAGACGGCGCCGCGTCTCCCATAACTCATGCACGGCGCAACGATGCATCATGTCCATAGTGTGCACTAGCCTCGCCAACTGACGAACTTGGGGATCCTCCCCGAACTAAATCTTGGCGAACCTGCTCACTTCCCCAACATGCGCTTGCATGGGAAAATGGTCATAGGGCGGCTGAGACAGCTCGGTCAAATCATAGCGAAGGTGACTCATGGCCACTCGAGCCACTTCCTGAAGCGCCATGGCCTCAGAAGTGCCTCGTGCCTGAAATCGATATGGAATGCTTCCAGCAACACGCCTAGCAATGATGTCGGCTACGACCAGGTACTCCTCCATTCCTGGCCCTTGGTCCCGTCGATAGATGCAGTACATCGGCTGGTAGGTGAAGTTGGCCCTCCACATCATGTCTCGTAGTAACTCCGGGTATCCTCCCACATTCTCAGCTTGAGTCTCCCGAACAAGGTATTGAGGATTCATCTAAAGGACAAGAAGGACAAGGTAAGTTAGTTTTGTAAATCAAAACCAGAATAAGGTAAGAAATGATTCTAAGATGGATGAGGAATAAACGATATCCCTAACTTAAACATTCCAAAGTAATTTTGATAACTTGAAAATATTTTGACCAAGAGACTTGCTAAACTTAACGCCCATGCTATCTCTAACCTACATTCAGTATGGCTCTGATACCAACGCTGTGAGGACCCCCGGGTTATCTCCGTAATACCGAGACTAAACAAGGTCTTAAGGACATAACTCTAAGGCCTCAAGTAAATGGATTCCAACTTAACTCAATCTTAGTGAAAAGCCTGACTACAACTAAAGCCCCGACGATCATGCGCGCTGCTCCCCTGCGAGCACTACATGATTGTCGGTTCTCCAACAAGTCAAGCACTACACTTAGTGAGTTAAATAGGAAGCCACGAACAGCGAGTATGCAATCATATTGGCTCCCAAGATCAACGACCAATATACTCATACTCTCATACAACGTTGATCACATCCATACAACAACATACACCTACAACGTGATAGTTAAAGTTTACATCCATTACAAACGGCCGACCGGCCAAATTCAAATAAGAGTATTAAGTAGCAGCGGAAGCAAGTAAATAAACCAAAATATCCAGCATGGTATGCCCCATAACCCATCGGCAACCGACTAGGAGTTAAATGATAGCATTATTCATTAGCGTCGCCAATATCGGCGCTAACAAACTCAACAGGCTCATACACTTCCTCACCTGAAATTGTAGCAATCGGGTTGAGTACAAAGGTACTCGCAAGTCTTACACAAATAAAAATTAGTATGCTAGAGGTTATTACAAAGGATGGCTCATATTGGCTTAGTTTTGCAAAAGAGACGCAACAATTTACAACCTACACATACTAGTTTTTCAAGTGCCATTTCAAAATCAGATTTGAAGTAGAAGTAAAGCATGTGAATAAGTAGTAAATTGAATAACAAATGAACCATACAACTGACAAAGTGGCTGTCCACTTTGATATAACAACAAGCATGAACATCCCATTCATGACAATACCAAGTTATACCACAATTTTAATTCCAAGTCTAACAATAGCAACCATGTAACTCAAGTGGTCGTCCATAACCGTGGACACGGCTATTCGAATAGATTTATACCCTGCAGGGGTGTACTACTTTACCCACACGACTTGATTAGCCCGTAAGCCTCCAGATGCCTCCGAATATAGCATACTTCCTAAGGTATGCGGTAAGATAAACCAAGACTTAGTATTTTTCAGCAAGTTGATACCATTGAGTTGACTCACCCATACGCCGACGTAACCCGTTTAAGTGTAGGCTACCCACCTACAACTAAACGGGCACGCAAGTTGTGCCGAAATGCCAACCCAATTAATAAAGTTTAAAGAGGGTTCACCCTCACAATAAAGAATTGCAATCGGCACCCTTATGGAACATATATGCGATGGAACACATATCGCCCTCGCACCACCGGTCATCAACCCAACAATACCAACCCCTTACTTAACTAAGCGGTGCCCATACACCGCGTGTGATAGCACGAGTTTTACTTGAATCAAAGATGTTACCAAAGTTCGGTCCTTAATTGTCCGCATAAGTCAACCACTTACCCAATTCTCGTGCACAAAGGCACCATCACTAACCATCACTTGTCCAGAGCAAACGATCATTTAAAATGACAAAATTTAACTTATAAAATAGATACGAAGATCTGAAACAAAAACATATAAAGATAGTTGTGTTTATCCCATAATTGTCGGGTTATTCCCGACAATCAACTAACGGTTCTAGACTTGCGTGGCTAAGCAAACCCGAACAATATATTTCAACCATTCTAACTTAAGCATGTGGTACTGGAATAATTCAAGTATAACCTCAATGAATTAGGAGATAACTAAACTACACATCAGAAAAATAGCGACATTATCAAAAATAGCATGCAAGCAATTATCATTGCACTAACTTAACAAAACTGGGATCAAATATGATGCAAAAGAAAGTTCGAATGATGCTTGCCTTGCTGGTAACTCAGTTGCTCTTCTTCAGTAGCGTATAAGTCAATATCGATAGGCTCGGTATCTAGATAAATATAATATCGAATAAGCATCGGAAATACTCAAAAATTCAAAATGCTAAAAAATGCATGATTTTTCTACAGTAGCTAAATCATGATTTTAGATGAATTTAGGTGAAATAATTACTCCATTTGGATTTAGCATGTGAGAGTTATTATGATTTGAATTTTCAACTTTCAATATGCTCTCTTGAGTAATTTAATTATGAGGTCAAATTTTGTAGAGCAGTGGAGGGTATAAGGATTATAAGGATAAATAGGGAATATCATTACAAGACCAGAATAGTTGAGTTTACCTCATTTGGAATTTTTATGAATTAGTTATCTATTTTTAAAGTTATCAGCCTTTTTCTATTGTAAAAATAATAAGTTTATGGATCATTTTCCATAATAATACTCTCTGCTACAGAGACATGTTTGAAACCAATTTTAATATAAAGTTCATTAAAAATGAAAATTACCAGAAGTGGTTTCATCCATTTTGGAGTTAAGATGACTTAGTTATGCATTTTTGAAGTTATACATATTTTACAGTGTACAAATAATTCGTTTCCAGATTTTCTAATTCATTTACTACTTTTCTCACCGAAGCGTGCCTCTAGCAGTGGGTGACGATGGGCCCGATAGAACAATGCGCTTTCTAATTAAACTCAGATTTTAAATATCGTTCTGACAGGTGGGTCCCTTAGTCAGTGGCTCGGTCCACGGACTTGGTCCATGCACGCGTGTGCCTAGCGCACGGGGCTTAAAGCCGCGGGTCCACAGGTCAGTGAGTGCTTTGAGTTATAAAACGTGTTGGTTTTTCGTGCAATGGGGCCCGCATGTAAGTGACTAATTAAATGAGTTTAGGACAGTCATTAAAAGCTAATGATTACCATTAAGTCCTAATCCTCTGCACTCTGACTCAAGTCCAAACCGAAACGGAGTTTTGCCTCGGCGGTTCATCGGCGACTGCCGGCCAGGCGCCACGGCAATGCGCTGTGTTAAGGTTATGTCCAGTGCGCAATAGTATTGCGACCCAAGTGGTGGCATTCTTAACGCAATGTGACTCTGATCTGCGTGACTAGCGGCGGCGGCGCTACTAAGTACAACAAACACGACAACAACTATATGAAGCTCATGGCGCTAACTAAGCGGGTGCCAAGGTCCTAGGGACTATTAGAGGGTTACCTAAGCCGAGGAAAGTGCTCGGGAAGCTTGGGGTTCTTTGAGCTTCGTCGAGTCGAAGAAGACGACTACGACGTACGATTTTAAACAAGAAGATGCTCGAGCAAAAATGAGCGAGAATGGGTGCTCAAGTTAGCTTAAGGACACTAAGAGAAAGATATAGGTGCAATTAATTTGACAAAGGCTTACCCGTGAGCTGGAGAAGAAGAACAATGACGGCGGCCGACAAAAGAGTAATTTCAAAATCCGACACTTCCTGCGAAGCATTAATGAAATTGATTGAGGGAAAACATGTAAGATATCCTTATGCACATGATGACGCGCAAGATTGAGGATAATACTCACTGTAAGTGAAGAATGACAAGGTGGTGCTCACGGGGGTGTGCTCTAGAGCTCCAGAGGGCACAATGATGGACCGGGAGCTACAAGGCATCGAAGGAGCTGAGGTTAGCTCAAATGGAGAAGGCATGGAGCATGCAATCGAAAGCTACCACGCGGAGGAGACTCACCCGAGAGATACGCACGGGAGAGCTTCCTTCTCCTCGGCCGAAAAGAGGATAAGTGAGGAAATGCGAGGTGAAGAGGGGGTGTTATCCCCGGGAAAGGGACGGAACAGAAGCGGCGTCAAGCGATGAAGCAATGCGATAGGCTGGGGCGGGCGGTGGATTGACGGCGTCGAAGAGCCGTTCTGGGCGCGTCGGAGAAGCCCGGCCGCATGGTGAAGCTCTCCTGTGCGAGGTGACGGGAGGTTGAAGACAAAGCTGGCAGGTGGGCCCAGCGTGGTAGTGACTCATCGCGAGCGCGCGGGCGGGGTTAAGTGACTCGGTGCTGGCCGTTGGATTTCAGATGGACGACGTAGATTAGAAAAGGGGCGCTCAGTTCGTTATGAAGGGGTACGCGATATGGGCCGTGGATCTCCCATCGGACGGCTCACACGCGATGCGCTCAGTTGGTTGGGTTGAGTCGTTACGCCGCGTCGGACTCGAGCCCGAGGAACAGTGCAGGGTGGTTGGGTTAGGGTTTGACTGAGTTTAAAATTGCTTTCTCCACTTTGACCAAGGTGTTAAAATTAGAAATAAATTTCCTAAAATTGTGAAATAAATCACAAGGGTTCCTGGGAAGGTTTAGTGCCCATAAAAATGATTTGACACTACTGTTCATGACATATTGTGTATATAATAAATTCAAACTTAGTGTTTGTCATTAAATGATGTTTGAATTTTTTCAAGGTTTAAACCAGTCCCAAAAATTTGGGAAAAATTATATTAATTCATTATAATTACTATAGTATTTGAATAAATTATTTTCAGAGGATGTTCATAGAGTTTTGTTCCTGTTTCCTTTTGGAGTTGAATTACAAAGTGTAGGTTTAACACTTGTTAAAGATTTTCCTAGTGCAATAAATTATGCAAAAGTTAGAAATCAATGATGCATGTTCATGGGATGCATAATAATTCTCTTTATTAAGTTAAGGATGTGACAACTGTCTGTGATAAGTCACAGACGGTTCCTATTATATAACCGTTTGTGATAGTTCCTATTATATAACCGTCTGTGATTAGCTAGACTATCACAGACGGTTCGTAATAGGAACTGTCTGTGACTTATCACAGATGGTTTCTTTGAAACCGTCTGTGATAAGAATAACACAGTCGGTTCCAAATGAACCGTCTGTGATGAGACGTCTTCTATAGCATGTTTTGTAGTAGTATATGTTATATTTAATCCCGATTGGAGGAGAAGTTCGGACGGTCCGAACATCTGTGATAGGTACGTATCACAGACGATTTCTTTGGAACCGTCTATGATGAGACGTCTTCTATAGCCTATTTTGTAGTAGTATATGTTATATTTAATCCTACTAGTAGGTATTTAGAGTAATATTACAAGTGAAATTTAGTGTACATACAATTAAAACACACACACACACAAACACACATATATATAAACGGTCGGTATAGATTGGTACCAAAATGCACCATTCCAAAAGCTAAACCTGTATAGACTCCAAAATAGTTTTATTAAGTATGATAGAACACTGACATGAGTTCCATGTTAGTCATAACTCTTTTTTCTTTCCTTTCCTTTTCTTTCTTTTTCCTTTTTTTGCGAGGACCATGTTAGTCATACTTGAGTACCACAAACAAGCGACACATGGCTGCTAGTCTCTGTTAAGATGTCGGCTGGGTGAAACAGTGTGCCACAGCGAAGATTGTCGTCAAATCTCATGTAGATCACGCACACGCGGTTTACATTTCCGGCTTCTCCTCCTCTTTCTGTTTACTATTTTTTTTTTAAAAAAAGACTAAAACATCACACCGGAGATAGTTCGAATTTTTTTTTGAAATAATATTTTTTATTTTATTTTTACAAAACTAGGTAGTCGCCCCAAAAAGTTACAAAATAGGTCCATATTGCCAGTTCATCTGGCGACAGGCTCATATCGCCAGTTGAACTGGCGACATGGACCCTGAACAGTTGGGGTAGGTTCCTGCCATTAGTTCAACTGACAATAGAAATCTAGGAATTTTTAAATATAGCAAATTAACTAAAAAAATTACAACTTTGTTTGTGGAGCCTCCAGATATAGTGTTCTTGATTATGTAATTGTTTCATAATTTTATCCATTTTGAATTTGTCTCCAAAATTCATATAAGTATACTGTTTGTAGGAATTTGTAAATATACAAAATGAGGTCCAAAAATTATAAAATATTTTGTGAACCCCCCTTACATAGTGTAATTATTTTTATAATTTTTCCAGAATTTTGTATATTCTGAAATTATCTCAAAATTCTGAAATTAGGTTTACGATCTGATTGTACTTGATTGTGTAAACCCTTAATTTGCGGGACAATTTCCAAATATATAAAATTTTGGAAAAATTACACAATCAATTCTACAATGTAAGGAGCGTTCACAAAAAATTGTATAATTTTTTGACGTTGTTTTGTATATTTACAAATTCTACAAACAATATACTTAAATGAATTTTGGAGACTAATTCATAATGGATACAATTATGGAAAAATTGCACAAGCAAGAACTCTGTATCGGGAGGCTCCACAAAATATTTTGTGATGTTTTGAGTTCATTTACTATATTTAAAAATTTCTAGATTTCTGTCGCCAGTTCAACCGATTTACGTGAACCTCCCCCACTGCTCGGGGCGAGAGCCGTCGTCGATAAACTAGTGACAGAGACCTATTTTTATAATTTTTTGAGACGACTATATAGTTTTGTAATTTTTTTTAAAAAAATATTATTTCAAAAAACAATCGAGATACTTCCTGTCTAGAAGCCATTTGGAACCCAGGATTTCCATGTGAATTTCAAAGGACATATACTACTTCCTATAAAAACAAGTGCATTTCAATGAGCCGTGAAACTTGTAACTATACATGCTAAATTCCTGTCAATACATTAGGCTCAATTTCAGTAATGTAATTCCGCCGTCAATTGGAATGGATAATTTGAAGCCATAAGTGGATTTCTTTTTTGAAAATTCTTTTCGGCTGCCATATTGATTTCATTTCCAGTAGATTAAATCAGAAGTGTAGGTGTCGGCGTTGGAGTAGCTGGAGCGAGCGAAGTGGGTGGCAAACAGTTGCCAGATCGCAGTCGACACCAGCGTTGATCCGCACGCGCATCACCGTCCCCCTGCTCTGAGTTGGCCACGAGAACAATTCGCAAGGGAAGAAGAAGAAGCTACTCCCATCCGCTGCGCAATCGGCAGTTGACACGTACGACATTAGGCTTCCCGCTTCAGTCTCGAATGCCGTCATCTTTGACCGCTGAACGAGCCAGACCCTTAAAAATAACATGCACATTTAACACCTCCCTTCGAATTTTCCAAAGTCAACCCCATTCAACTCTTCCCTATATATACTCGCCCTCAAAACCAGAAGCTCTAATTCTTGTACCACTAACTAGTAGCTCCTGTTCATCCATTTGCAAGTTCACTACGCACGTCTAGAAGCTTCTAGATATCTCCTTGTACTGCCATGGGTAACGGCCTCTCCCCGTGCTTGCACCTGCCAACGACGGCGGCCGCGGCGGTGAAGCTGGTCTACTGGGGCGGGCAGACGAGGCTGCTGGTCATCGACGACGACGGGTGCTCCACGGCCGGGGACGTGGCGGCGGAGCTCCCGGCCGACCACGTCGTCTGCCCCGCCGACTCCTTCTTCGTCGGCCTCCCGATCCCGGTCATGTCGCCCGGCGAGGAGCTGCTGCCGGGGCGGACGTACTTTGTCCTACCCGCCGAGCGGTTCTCCTGCTTCAAGGTGCTCACCGCCGCGACGCTCGCCTCGCTGTCGCCCGCGCCGGCGAAGGTGTCCATCGCCGGCCCGGGGCAGTGCCCGTTCGAGTACGTCAAGGGCGACGACGGCGGCTCGCTCATCAGGGTCCTGCCGGGGTTCATCGAGAAGGTGATCAGCTGTGACAATGGCAGTCGGCGTGGGAACAAGTGCTGCGGCGTGGTGGCGTCGACGACGACGGAGCTGTGCAGCACGCCGGAGCTGAAGAGGCATTACGCGCAGCTCGTCGGGTCGAGGAACCAGCCATGGTCGCCGAGGCTGGAGACCATATCGGAGTGTGAGAAGAGGAAGATATTGCGGTCCCCGGCTAGACTGTTGTCTTCACGATAGCCGCGTGAGGCCGCGACGTATATATATATTTCCTTGCTTTCGGACGGACGAAGAGAAGACCACCAATTAATGTGCATACATTTCACATAGATAGACATGTACAAATAGAGTCACTAAAGGCGAATGGGAATTGAGAATTTGAGACGCGATGTTCACTTAAGTAGGTGAAATCATATCATATGGAGCGATCATAGAATCAAGGATATGCATGCATGGGAATCATGAACAGGCTAACGAGAATCGGCCGACGTGTTTAGCCTTACACGTTGCACCAACCAATGTCGTACTATGCATATATCACGCGCGATACTCCAATCCGTTGCAGCCCCAGCAAGGCGGTGCACGTGTGTGCGCTGAACAAATGACGGACGAGGGATGTCTGTAAGCAGGATATTACGCGAATCAAGATTGATTGATTGAATCGATGATGAGGGGTACAAAGATATATATATCCAGCCGAGATATTCTCTATGTGTGATTTATAGAAGTAGACATCAAGAGGAGAATATCCCGACGGAGATCGACTCGTGTGCGTGAGGGTCATTACGTCTGTCTATCACGCCCCCGCAGTCGGAGCATCGCGGAGCGGACGTTTAGACTGGACCTAAACTCGGTGAAGACAGAGGACGGAAGACCCTTGGTGAAGATGTCGGCGTACTGGGAGGACGTCGGAACGTGAACGACGCGGATATCACCCATGGCAACGCGCTCCCGAACGAAGTGAAGATCAATTTCCACATGTTTGGAGTGTTGATGCTGTACGGGGTTGGTGGAGATCGAGATACACCGCACTCACATTGTCACAGTAGACAAGGGTGGCTCGGCGAAGTGGACTGTGGAGCTCCTGAAGAAGCTGGCGTAGCCAAGAAGCCTCGGCCACAGCACGGTACTCAGCCTTAGCACTGGAGCGGGACACGGTGTTCTGTCGCTTCGAGGACCAGGAAATAAGGTTGTCGCTAAGGAACACAGCACAGCCAGAAGTAGACTTGCATGTGTTGGGACAGCCTGCCCAATCAACATCAGAGTATACCACCAAATCCTGCTGCGGAGAGCGCTGTAGAGTAAGCCCAAGGTTGAGCGTGCCACGAAGGTACCGTAGAATGCGTTTCACTGTAGCAAGGTGAGGCTCCCAAGGATCGTGCATGTGAAGGCAGACTTGCTGAACCGCGTAGGAGATGTCCGGACGAGTAAAAGTTAGGTATTGTAAAGCTCCAGTAAGGCTCCGGTAATCAGTAGGATCGCTTGACCCGACAACATCTGAATTGTGCCGGTCCAGGGATTGTAAAAGGAGGGCCAGGGCTGGGTGTTGACGCTGGATGAGCCCGCACTGCCGGAGGCCTTTCCACCGCCATTGCCGCGGCGGCGATGGCGGTTGGAGTTGCCGGAGTTGCCGGAGGAGTTGCCCTGTGGAGGGGCTGGCGCGCGACTCTCGGATGCACCGTCGCTGTGTCCGAACGACGCGCCCTGCTGCGCGCCCCCAGTTTGTGCGCCCCCACGAGGGGCAGACGCGGTGGCGGCGATGAAAGCGGTGGCGGAGGAGGGCTGGTTTGCCATCGTCAGTTCCTCGAGGAGGAGGTCGGAGCGAACCTCGAGAAACGACAGGAACGGATGCTGGTGTTTGAGCAAGACGGCCATATAAGAGAACTAGTCGTTCAACCCGCGAAGAATGGCGAGAACGAGAGTTCGATCATGCACGGGCTCGCCGAGGGCTCCAAGGGCGTCGGCCATGCTTTTCAGCTTCTGGCAGTAATCTGACACGGAGAGGTCGACTTGGACGAACTGGCGAAACTCGGCGTCAAGGAACAGGGCACGAGTCTCCTTATTACCAAGGAATTGTTCCTGTAGGCCGAGCCAGACTAGCTGGGCGGTGGCGCCGGTTGACATGAGGATCTCCACGAGCTCGGTAGAAATAGTGCCATACAGCCATGAGCGAACGACACAGTCCATCTGGTACCAATCAGGGAGGTCGGGGTGGGCGTCATTGGTGAGGACGTGGTCGGTGAGGGAGTATTTGCCGAGCGTGATGAGCAAGTGCTCGTGCTATTTGCTGTAGTGCGGGGAAGCGAGGTCCAGAACAATAGGCATGAGGGCCTTGATGTTCTAAACCGCCACAGGGCGTGGAGGTTGGAGAGGGCGGCCGCCTCGTGAAGGACCATCGCCTGTTGGACTTGGCGGCCTCGCGCTCCCGAGCAGAAGCGGCATCGCGCTCACGAGCGGCGGTGGCCTCGCGGTCGAGGGCGGCGGCGGCATCGCGCTCACGAATGGCGATAGCTACGCGCGCCCGGGCGGCGACGTCGTCCGCCATGGCGGAGAGGCGGCGGGTGGAGTTGGTTAGGGTTGGGCGGAAGCGTGCGGTCGCAAGAGCGACCGGCCTGATACCATGTAAGCAGGATATTACGCGAACCAAGAGAAGAATATCCCGACAGAGATCGACTCGTGTGCGTGAGGGTCATCACGTCTGTGTAACAATGTCATGCACGCCGCGCCCACTCCCCCTCCGCCTGCGGCCGCGCGCGGCAGACGCGTCGGCGCGTGCGCGTCGTCGTGTACTGCTTCACCAAATCATCTCGTCTGCTCGACCGGGCCAGCGTCCGCGATTCCGCCGCGCGCGTACGTCATACACTCATACGTGGTCGGCCTCGGGAAATTCCGCCGAAACGTCCTACCTATCCGATTGAATTATCGGCCTGGCCCTGTCGCGGAGACAACCCCACCAACCATGCAGCACCATTCCGTGCGAGCGCCTGGGTTCACTAACAAACCCGGCCGCGCGACGCCCGGCCCATATCGCACCCACGCGGCCAGCGGAGTTGCTGCTTTTCAGAACGACAACTCGGCGAGGTCTGGTTTCGTCCCAGAAAAATGACTAGGAAAAAATGTATGCCTTAGACCTCGAGTTTTATTTTGCGACCGACCGATCGGGAAAGTGATATCAGTCGTATGTAATCCTTGCCACATAAAATTTTTTATGATATAGATAGGAGAGAACAAAGAGAGAGAAAGAAGCTGTCCAACGTATAACAGACAGTCTATAAAGCACTTATAGACAATCTTTTACTATTGTATCAATGTTGTCTATAAAAACTGTGATGTTAACTTAGAGAGAACCAATTGTATGAGTTGTCTCTAGTTTTATCTATAGATAACATGAAGAGTACTACATATGCTATTTTACATGCATGCATCCACGCCAGATATTGATCCACGACCATGTTAGCAATGGTGCGGTGAGAAATTCTAAAATGCCACCGAATAAAATGGCGAATCCTCCATTTTTAAGTATGCAAAATATTGATCGGCTCAAATTTGTAAGATGCCTTGATTGAAGGGCCGGGTTGCATGGTATCGTGTGTGTGCTAGGATTACATGGATATATTAGTACTGAACATTGGCTAAATGATGGAACATTTAATTATTTGAAGTATGCAAAATCAAAGTCCTCAATGGAGTGTTATAGTAGTGCCTTGTTTTACAACATACAGAGCCCCACACAACCCACAGACCCAAAAAAAAAGGCAAGCTATGACCAGGGGCGGACCTACCATTATGGCAAGCTTTGGCGTCCGCCAGAGCTACCGCCGATTCGGAAGCCCCTACCCCCTCCTTCCTCCCTAGTACTAGTAGCACCGTAGTAGTCGACATCGGAGAAGAGAAGATACAGGTTGCTGTTGCTCTGTTGTTGGGCTGTAGGCTGACATCAAATTGTTGGGCCGTGGCCCAACCTACCCAATTGGAAGAACAAGAATGAACACAAACTCTCTCCAAGGTCAAATGCTATTTTGCCAATATCACTCAGTTTACAGGTATTTGGGGATACAATTGGAAGGATTAGAATCAAGATTGGGAAGAGAAACAAGACCGGGAAGTAGAAGATCTTAATCTAGAAGAAGAGCTAGAATTGGGACAGAGGAGCAGAATGGGGACAGGAGGAGGCAGCAGCAGGGAGGTAAAAGATAGAGCCTACGGTTCTTGATTTTCTTCGATCCCCTTCCAGCTGTTGTCACCTGCCCTTTTGTACTGTTACAAACTGGTCAGCCCACTGCCACTTAGGCCCATGGCCCCCTGATGCAGGCCCAACACCAAGTATCAGTTCATGACATTCTCCCCTCCTTAAGATTCGACTTGCCCCTAAGCCGCTGTAAGAAATGCCTTGCAGAACTCAGTGCCCCCCTCCCCGGGATCCCATGGCCCCTGTAGAACCTCCATGCCCAGCCTAACTTGAACATCATTAATGAGTATGGTATATGTGTAGACTGTCTGATCACAACCATCATCTTCCATTCTCTTGTACAAGGCACATGCACCATCCATCCTTCCTGCTTTGGCTAATCCATTAATCAGCACATTATAGCCATATGAGTCAGGCACAAACCTTTTCGCAGTCATCTCCTCCAAGTACTCCTGTGCTTGATCGACCATTCCAGCCTTCCCAAAGCCATCCACCAGACTCGCATAGAAGATGGCATCAGATGCGTTGGCACACACAGCACTGACCATGTATGTAGGATTAATATACTTCACATCAGAATGGACACCTATTTCCTTGAAATGAGACTTGAGCTTCTATTGAAGGTGCACGCCGATATCACTAAGAACCATGTTGCCTGATGCATCTGTTGCGTTTGACTTTTGCAGATATTCCTGCCCAGCTCCTTCGGCAACACAAACCAGAGCAAATCCCTTTGTCTCTATCAAGTGCTCAAGGTGTCGAAGAACTCCGTTTGGTCCATCAAGAGTGAATGGTAGCTCAGATATCAGGCAAATATCTACTTGGCCACTTTACAGGGAAGCATGCATTGTGATAAAGCCGCTACTTCTTCCCATCAGCTTGACCAATCCGATGCCATGAAATGCAGAATGCGCCTCAATATATGCAGAGTTGATAGCTCTTTGTGCTGCTTCCACTACAGTATCAAATCCTAATGTCTTGTCCATCAGTAATATGTCATTATCAATGGTTGTTGGGACTCCCACAATTGACACTTTCAGTTTTCTCTTACGGCACTCCTCATGTATAGCATTAGCTCCAACATGAGTTCTGTTTCCACCAAGTACAAAGAGCATGTCAAGCCTTCTGGCCTGGATGCTGTCGACAATGTCTGAAATGTTTGCCCCACCACGAGAAACTCCTAAGAAGCTGCCACCAGCAAGATTGATATTTTGGATGACATGTCTATTGAGTGGCACTTCCGATAAATGATCCTAAAAAAATCCACGGAAGCCATGCTGTATCCCAACAATGTTTTTCACTCCATATTTTCCAAGTGTAAGCACAATCTGCCATATAACATCATTGAGACCAGGGCAAAGTCCACCGCATGTGACAATTCTAGCCTTTACATATTGAGGCTCAAAATATATTTGTTTGCGTGAGCCAGCACAGTGCACCCATTGTTCAACCCAGCTGTAACCAGGTATCTTCTAGACTTTCTTATCCTTCATCAATCTTCTCACATTTGACAAACCATCCCATCGTCCGGCAACTGCATTGATATTGGACATGAGCACATAATAACCAGAATTATGAGGATCCAACTTAAATAGTTCTTGGGAAGCGGTCTTTGCAAGTTCAACATTGTGATGCACACAGCAAACATGAGGAAGAGCACCCCAAATACCAACATTCGGCTTCAAAGGCATGTCAGCAATAAATTGCATGGCTTTACCAAACTTCCCAGCACGACTGTATAGGTCAACCATGCAAGCAAAGTGTTCCATTCGAGGAGGAATTTGATATTCCTCAGTCATGCATTGAAAAAGTCGAAATCCTTCTTGAACCTGTCCGGCATGAGCACAAACAGAGATCAAAGCAACGAATGTTACATGATCTGCCTTGAATCCTTCCTCTTGCATGCGTAAAAGCTCTATGTCAATAGTGGCTTTGAGTAACTCCATCCTGCTGACACCAAACTTTGAGGTAGCCAGAGCAGCCGGGTGGCTCCTGCTCCTATCAAGTGGCTCTGAAAGCTCATTCTGAATGGACTGTCCCATGTGGAAGGAACAGAATGTATCCCCAAATTGCTTCACAGGCACAAAATGGTATGGCTTGTCATTCCTATACCAATACTGCTCCTAGTCTTTCCTTGATGTCACTTCCTGCCAGAAGTCAGCAACACCCTTTCTCGGGGGGCATCTGAAGCCCATCAACTCAAAGAACTCGAACACATGCTCACGGGCACCCTGGTACACAACCTGCCCATCAGAGAGGAGTATAATGTCATCAAATAAGTTGTATGTTTCAGGCGCTGGTTGGAGCAAGGAGATGACAGCAGATTCCACCAAGGATGTGGATAGTGCGCCTAAGGGAATTCTGTCTGGTATGTGGTTGAAGCTGTCGATCCGATGGATATCTCATCCATTAACAGAGCTCTTCTTTGGACCAACAAGCATTTCACTGTTGTCACACGCTTAGTTGTCCACAGACACACCCTTAACATCTCATTTCCTACCACCGTGTTAGCACAAATATCCAATCCTAAAATCTTCAATATGTACTTCGTAACAACACTGGATTCTTGTCCTGCCATAGCTGAGGCCTTCATATAGACATCAATATCATGATCTGGCTTGATGTTCTCAGCCTTTTCCCTTCTTGCCAACTCAATCAGCATTTTGTATTGAGAGCCAACACCTTGGCACCATGCTGAGAAGGCCAAGGTCTCCCTCACAGTCATCTCCCTAGTGTGGAGATCATGCTGGCTGATGTACGCAGCTGTCCTTTGGGGACATAATAAACTCACTAACTCACACAACTTAGGCTCAACAATACTTCCATGGGAGGATGGCCAGGAGGTCCGCACCTTTGGAGATAGCATAACTTGATTTATGAGAGGCTCAGGGGGTGGCCAATGCTGCTTGTGCTGCATTCTGGCTCGATAGTAGAGGAGAGATGGCCATGGTGTCAGCCATAGCTGAGCTCCTACGCCCACGCTCTCCACTAGCACAGGCGGTGGCCATGGTTGCCTCTCGACCCACTTCGTACGAGGTGACCACAGCACCACAAGACTCCTGTCAGATATTCTGTCGAACTTGGTGACAATGACTGAACTCAGCGAGGGAACTGATGGGGGCTTGTCGATACTAGAACGAGCAAGGACGCGGCCATCAGTGACGGTGGCATGGCCTGAACCTTCTGTCGAACACTTGGTGGGCGTCACCGAGATGGTGTCAGTGGTGAAGGCGTTGACAACGGGCTGAGCAGCAATGACGCGACTTGAGGCGGCGTCGAGCTCGGTGAAGGTCGGGGAAGCACTTGGGGTCGTAGTAGGAGTGAATGCTGAAGTATGCACTCTGGTGTCGCGGTCGAGACATACCATCGAACACTTGGCGGGCATCTTGGCGATGGGATTGGCGTCCGTAGATGGGGTAGCAGCAGCCATGGCGTGGCCCATAGCGGTGACAGAGGTAGATGTTGGTGCAGTCACGAACGGCGGTGAGACTCGAACGGACGCGACCAGTGGCTGGAAGGCAGCCTCCAACTCCGTCATCTTGTGTGCCAAGCCTATCAGATCAACCAATTGCTTCTTCGTCACTGCGAGCAGATTATCCAGCATTGCCATGCATCGTAGCTCCTCCTCCTCAGTCATGGCCGCCTCGGTGTGAGGAACCTCTAGGACCGACGGCTCTGATACCAATTGTTACGAACCCGATTGGAAGAACAAGAATGAACACAAACTCTCTCCAAGGTCAAATGCTATTTTGCCAATATCACTCAGTTTACAGGTATTTGGGGATACAATTGGAAGGATTAGAATCAAGACTGGGAAGAGAAACAAGACCGGGAAGTAGAAGATCTTAATCTAGAAGAAGAGCTAGAATTGGGACGGAGGAGCAGAATGGGGACGGGAGGAGGCAGGAGCAGGGAGGTAGAAGATAGAGCCTACGGTTCTTGATTTTCTTCGATCCCTTTCATTTGTTGTCACCGCCCTTTTGTCTTTATTACAAGCAAGTCACCACTGCCACTTAGGCCCATGGCCCCCTGATGCAGGCCCAACACCAAGTATCAGTTCATGACACACCGTAGCAGTTGACATCAGAGAAGAGAAGATACAGGTTGCTGTTGCTTTGTTGTAGGGCTGTAGGCTGACATCAAATTGCTGGGACATGGCCCAACCTACCTCATGGCATCAAGTGCCCAGTTTCCAATAAGGGAGCAGCCAAGCAAGGGAGGTCGGCATCGGGTGAGCGCTGCGCCTGCGCATCCAAACCCTAGGCGGCAACACGACTATTGGGGGCTTGGGGTGTCCAACGGTGTGGCCGTTGGAGGCTCGAAGTCTTGTGGCAGCAAGAACCCTAACTTAGGCGTGGGCGAGACGACGGAGCGGGCGTGGCGGGCGATCTTGGTGCCGTGTGGCAAGCGGTGCGGTGTAGCTGCATGGGCGAGCGGGCTCATGGTGTGTGCTGTGGGGAGCGGGCGTGCCGCACTCGGGTAGAGCGGGCTTCGTCTGCGATAGAGTAGCAGAGAGGCAGTAAGTGATTAAATGTTCCTCTCAAATCTTCGTGGCCACCTGAAATTGATTATTTAGTCATGGGTGCTTCGAGCAAGTCCTTCATTTTTATTTATGACGGTTCTATTGTAGAAATTTCTTGAATGAGATTATATCACCTTTGATTTTCCTTGCAATCTGTAGTTAATGGAAATACTCTATACCATACTTATGGATTAAGTTTATGCATGGTGTTCTCTGCCCTTGATTTGTTCTTTCGGAAGTTCTACTAAGCAATCACCCTAAATAAGTAACATGAGTGCTTAATGCATCTAGGATGTTTGCATATTCCAAAAGGATTCATTTTTATTAGTTCATTGAGCACTAGCTTGTTCTAAAAAAAGGTTAGTTGAGCAATAAAGTTATTAAAACATGAGAACTTTAACATATTATTAGTTCATTGATTGACACACACACTCGATGAGGAGGAGCAGTCTGGTGAGGCAGCGATGCACCACCATACCTAAGATTTAAACCTGGGTCCGCCACTGGCTATGACACAAAATGTGAATTGTATCGTGTTTCCATTAATTATTTCCCATGTATAGGTCGGGTATGCATGTTTGAATCAAGTCGATCTCTACATTTTCTGTCTGTTTTATCAAATTAAACCCATCACTCCGATACACATATAGGCGAAAAATAGTAAACCATGAATATATATATATATATATATATATATATATATATATATATATATATATATATATATGTCAAGATTGACTATTGGATCTGGATTAAACAGGCAAGATTAATGCGGTCTCCCACCTCCAATGCTGTTACCGATGCCCAAAGTTGTTCAATCCAGATCCAACAGTCAAGATTGGCATTAGTACCTTAGCACCCAAATCAGCATTAGCACTAGATATGTTACACACACACACACACACACACATATTATGTAGCTGAGTGTAGAACAACTATTCTACGCCCCCACCTTTCGTGGGGCAAAACCTACTTCCCACCTTGGTCAAAGAAAACCCACCACCTCCCACCTCCCGTCATCTCCTATGTCACTCTCCACCCACCTTTTTCGTGCTCAAACGATGCAGTAGTTGACTGACTTAGGTAGAGTAAATCCAAACTTTGGTGCAGTAATTGCTCTTTACATCGTTAAAGCATATTCATCATTGATCTCTTTTTGTTAAACATATTTTCTCTCTCAGCAAAATGCTTCAAACGGTTTGTAAATATGATAAATGGTTTAGGAGATATTGTCGTTCAAAGTTTGCAATCATCCCATGCTTCTCTGCGCTCAGCGTGGCAGTAAATATTTTTGTAGTGCTACAGTAAAAAGGTGCAACAAGGCCGCAATAAAATCTCTTGCAATGCTACAGTGAAAGACACAACGAGGTCGCAGTAAATCGCTTTTGTAGTGCTGTAGTAAAAGCACAAGGAGGTTGCAGTAAAAGGCACAATGAGGTCGTAGTAAATCTCTTGTAGTGTTGCAGCAAAAGGCATAATGAGATTGCAGTAAATCTATTGTAGTGTTGCAGTAAAAGGCACAATGAGATCGTAGTAAATTTCTTGTAGTGCTGCAGTAAAAGCACAAGGAGATTGCAGTAAAAGTCACAATGAGGTCATATTAAAATCTCTTGTAATGCTGCAATAAAAGAGGGAGGGGGGGGGGGTTGGAAGGCGGCGGCGGAACAGTGTGTGGGGTGGTGGATTGGGGCACACACGGTTTTACAGTCGGTTGTGCCATGCTCAGACGATGTAGTAATTGATTGGCTTAGGTACATTTAATCTGAACTTTTGATGTAGTAATTATTTTTTATGTATGGTACGGTACTCCTGGGAGTACGTACCGCCACTTCTCATATAACACGTAAATCGTATGCTCATACCTCTTTATGTATTTGAGCAAACTTCAATAATGATTATAAGATATCTTGAATTGAGTTCCATTAAAAATTTCATTGCAGCCCACTTTTTCGAGCAAAATTTGTGTATATAGTTCTTTTATATATAAAAAAAGGTATATAGAAAAAAAGGTTCCAATGAAAAATTTTCAATCAAGCTGCATTGGAGTATCTTATTATAATTGATATTTACGTATATTGAAAGTGATAAAAAAGTAAAATATATTTGTTTAAGTAGTATACTGGAAGTAAGAGTGTGTACTCCCAGGAGCACGGACAAGCCTGTATTGGATCGCAGACACAATAGGAGTTATGTTCTCACTCATGCTCAGTACTTCTTGTTGGAAATAATCTTGTATTAAGTTTTTGAATTTGTTTCATATATGGAGTCCGAGTACTGTAGCGTACGAGGTAGAATCCGAGTAGGAGTCCATGCCTAGGGTGTGCGTGAGTATAAAATGCCAAGGATGGCTGCAATGTATTGTGTGGAGTTGAGAAGAAATAAAAGGACAAAAAGAGGAGCGTGCTCCCGAAAACAAATCGAGTGTTTGCGTTCTTGCTGTGTTCATTTTGTCTCAATGTGTTTTGGTCAGCAGCAGGATAGAAGGCAAGGCGCAGCTTCTGCCAAGAAGAACTATCACGTGAAGAAGGAAGACAAGAAGCATTGTGCTGCTATCACGTAAAGCAAATAGAGGGCAGAGGTGCTGCTGTGCATTAGTGCAAGCCACGTCGGGGTCACGCCCAAAGGATACAGCGGGTCCCACGCATAAGGAGCAAGTTTTTTCTCTGTTGTTCGACTGAAGCAGTAACAGTGTGATCATCGAAGGAAAATTTTTCAATAGTTGGTATCAGAGCCTGTTGATCTTGGTGCTATCTGAAGATCATGGGTGACAAGGCGAAGACCTGGGATGAGCCATTCTCCCTCCTATATCCTATCCTGGTGACCGAAAATTACCCGGTGTGGGCTATGAAGATGAAGGCGAACATGCGCACCCAGGGATCCTGGGGTGCAGGCGATCCAAAGGCGAAGGACAAGGAGGTGAACGACAAGGTGGACCAGATGGATTTGGCCATCATCTACCAGGCGGTGCCAGACTCCATGATGTGGCAGCTCATTAGCAAAGAGACGACACGTGAGGCGTGGGTGATGCTTCAGAAGATGCACGAGGGAGTTGATCGCGTGAAGGAGGTGCGGCTCCATAATTTGCACACCGACTTTGAGATTCTCTAGATGGGAGAAACCCAGTCGGTGGACGATTTCGCCGACAAGCTGACTTCACTGTACAATCAGATTATCTCTCTCGGCGACAATACCAGAAACGTTCATACCTATCGTCACCACGCTCATGTACTCTTCGGATCTGGAGACAAAGAAGATTGAGGAGATCACCAGTTCCCTCAAGACGCATGGGGAGCTACTGAAGGGGTATCAGTGTAACATTCCCATTTTCAAACGGTGAATAGTAATTATATTTGGCTCTTGATTTTCAAAATTTATGTCAAATTATAAAATAATTTCAAAATCTCCTAGCACTTGTTTAGGCTCGGGTTTGTGTTTCAAAGCTTTTTGTCAATTCTTGAATTCAAATTAGAGTTTGAATTCTTCTTTTCTAATTTCATGCCATTTCTGAAATTTGGCCTTTCCTTTTTCTTGGGCTCAACCCGTTTTTCTTCTTGAGCCGGCCCACCTCCCCTTTGGCCCAAATTGCCACCCCTTTCTCCCTTGACCAAATTTATCGGCCTTTTTCTTTCCTCGGCCAATGGTTCCTTGGCCCGATTTCCTTCTTCCCTTCCCCCTTTCTTCTTCTACCTCCACTCGGCAGTCAAGACCACCCCGTGCACCCACAGAGCACCGCCTCTCTGCACCAGGCGCCTCATCGCTCATCCTCGTGCGGCGACGATAACACCCACCAGAGTGCCGCGCCCTTCACCACTCACAAGACTCGCTCCGCCTCGATCGGGCCCATCCGCGCGCCCCATGCCGCTGAGGTCGCTACCTTGGCTTAGCGGCTTCCCCCTTTGCTCCCTTCTTCCTCAAGCTGCCTGTGCCGCTACCTTCATCTCTCTGCTGCGCACACGCCTCCGCCGGGTCAGCACGTGCAGCCACCTACTTCCCTGCTACGCCCGTTCCACCATCGTTAGCAAGCACGAAGCGCCTGGTCATGCGCCCTCCGCCACCAAGATGCTTTTTTACGCCCACGCCGCCTTGCCATCCCAACGCGCCCACCTGCTCCCCTGCCGCGTCGCCTCCGCCACTTGCCCAGGGTGCCAAAGTCGCCGCTACGCCAAAGTGCCCCATCCCGCCCCCATCTTCTCTGCCGGCCACCTCGGGACCATGCGCCCGCCTCCTCAACGGCTACTCGTTGGTTATAAGAGCCCCTCATCTCCCTTCTTCCCTTCCCCTATTGCTTTCCTTCTTCATCGGCGAGTCGGCCACGCCTCGTCCTCTTCGCCGCCACCACGCCATTAATTTGCTCCGATGAGCCTCGCCTCGGCGACCCATCCAGTGTGCCCGGCATTGAGGGACCCGTCCCCCACCACCATTCTTCATCCTCGCCGCTGAGAGCTTCCGCCGCCGGTGCCCCTTCTTCTTCGCCCACAGCCACGGCCGCCGGACCGCCACGGCCGCCCTCGAGCCACCCTGGCTCCGCCTCTAGCTTCCCCACGCCCATGCGCACCTTGTGCGTGCGCTGATATGGCCGCCACACCACTGGCCTTGCCCGTGCCTCCACTCCTATGCACCTGTTGCCGCCTTCTTGCCTCGCCGCCATTGCACCCGCCCCTCCCCGGAGCAGCCACCACTGCCAGTAGGGTCGCCACCTTCTTGGGACTCTATTCCATCCACTCGTCGGCCGCCCCGTCGCTCGCTCGCCGGCGTGCCGATCGAGCGCCTCCCGTGGCCCCTTTTCTCTAGCCGAAGGAAAAAGAAATTGAGTGGGGGATTTTGGTTTGAGTAGGCCCCACCTGCCATTGGCTTTAGCCCTCCCCTCTCTCTCTAACAAATGGGCCCACTACAGTAACCTCCCATGGACCGGCGCGCATGAGTTTAGTCAATGCACTGTTGGATGCACCCAATTCTCTCTCCTCTCTTTTCCTTTTAATTTAATTCCTTTTCAATCTTTGGAAGTCTTGTTCTCCCTCGTCGTAACTCCAAAAATTATGAAATTTATTTCTAAAATTTTGTAAATTCAAGATCTTGCTAATGGAATAGGTCTTGTTTAATTTGGAGTTCATTTATTTATTCTTGTGTATTTATTCGTTTTGTTGCTGCTTGTTCCTTTTTCTGGTACATTCGTCCGATTAGGGTTCGAAGACATGTAGGATCTGCAACTTGATCAAGCACAAGATTTTCAAGACACTCTTTCCTTTAACCAAGGCGAGTCAATACTTTGATCATATTGAGCCTACATTTTATGAAAATTATATTAATTTAAATTACCAAAAGTTGCATTCTTTAATTCTTTAATCAAATGTATGTTAAAGCTTAAGGTAGTTAAATACCTATTTGATGATTAATTAATTAATATGCCATCCTTGACAATTTGAATCCCTTAATCCTTGTCACCCTAGTAACTATATGGTAAATACTAGTTATAGGTTGTACTTAAGCGACATACTAGTCTTGCTTAAGTACCAGGGTAGTAAATACCCCAATCATCATCTTTTACACATGAATGTGGCTTTGGGCAGTCATTGTGGGTAAATGACTAAGTTGGTTGAGTTAAATTGGTTTTACTTCTCAAAACCCTAATAAACTGCTTTTACCGTCTGGGCGGATGGTAGGATGGATGATGTGATGATGGGTGCTAATGTAGCCCAAGGTGGATGGGATGTGGAATGAACCGCCCAGATAACCCTAAGGACTTAATCCTGTGATGACCTCCTAATGTAAAACAGTGCAACCACAAGTATGTAAAGTACAACTTGGCTGAATAGTTTGTATGTACCAGTACGAGTTGCACCAGGTAGATGACTCATGACGTCGTAATCCTTTGTGGCGAAGGGGGTCGGGGTGCATGACAAAATTCATTACGACGGTGCAAGAGGGGGTCTGGGTAAGGGTTAACGGGTCTACAAGGACGTAACCCTTCGTAGACGAAATCTTAGCGGGTGTAACTAATACTGAGGGATGCATTGTAAAAGCTTTGTGGTGATCTCCCCTTGATTCACATGTCTAAGGAAGCATGTGTATATATCAGGACGATTATCTCTTGTGGGTAAAGTGCACAGTCTCTGCAGAGTAATAAACTATTTGAATAGCTATGCCTATGGTCAAAGGCGGACATGGGAACCTTAGTAGAGTTAGTTCTATTTCAAAAACCTTTGTGGGTGGTATGAAAAGTGTGGTGAGTTCACCTTGCCCTAGATTTGGATTTCCTTGGGGAAATGAACCTCAGTGGTGTTAATGAGTGGAGGTAGCTCCAATCAAAATAAGCATAAAGGTAGAGGTGGCCTTTGCTGTTATTAAAATATTGCACAATTACTCTCTTTAATAAAATACAATTTGTTTAAAATGCTAAGTGATAGGAATTTGTAACTATGATAATTGAAAATATTGCTTTAGCAAATAAAAGAACCTGAGTCATCCTTGTTAAGCCTTGCATGTATATTATTGCATTGTGTATTGGCTCGCGAGCACGTAAGTTGTGCTCATTCTCGCTCTTTCCCCCAAAACCCTCAGAAGCAGGAAATCTCGAAGATTACGCATACTACGAGGATCCAAGAGTTGGAGGCCTAGTAGATAATGAAGAGTAGATTAGTTCTTTTAGTCTGGATTTCACCTCAGTCCGGCTGACTCCGTCGGTACTTGCGTGCATCCTATATTATCTGAGTTTTCAGGTAATATTGGGCGCACACAGGTTTCTCCAATCGCTTGCCTATGGAGAGATGTGCTCTCACCCTTTTGCTTTTGTTGTCACTTTGGCTTTTGTAATGTAATCAGTTCGGCGTGATCGGCTCTTATTGTAAAACTTGACCTCATGCGGTCTATGTAAACTCTGATGTGTTAAATTAATGAATGGTAAGGTTTCATTCACGCCATGTATGATTTGGATTCTCAGAAATTCGGGTCCGACAGACTTGGTATAAGAGCATACGATTGTAGGAGCCTTAGCTAGACTGGCCGTGCCTAAGGACTTGAGTCTTATTTTCAAAAGCTAAGAAAAGTTTTGACCAAAATATAGCGTATTTATTGCTCCTTCTCATCACTCTTAGTTCTTCACTTGCCTTGACTTCACTTGAGTTTTACTCAGTTCTAACTCTCGTTCTCATTTCAAAAATTGTAGTTGGCAACCCCGTCGTCCGATGGCCCGTGGGACTTTTGCTCTCATGAAGAAGACGAAGGCGAGTTCGTGGACATTCTCCGCCAACTCATGCAACACTTGGATTACAACCGCAAGCCTATCTTTAGAGGCCGAAAGACCCAAACCCTGGACCAAGAGTCGTGGGCCATGGAGGTTTTCCTCTATGCCAGAGAGGGTGAGTTCATCGCTCACACCTTCATACCCGCGATCCCTTGGAGCAGCTGTTCTAAAGCAGTCCAAGGCGTAGCACGCTTCACCTGCACTCGTCTGACCTAGATGCACGAGGATCTTCTGCTGGAATCGCCCTTCCACTACTTTCTGCCTCTCTAGGAGGGAGAGTTTGACCACGAGATCTTCATCGACGTGTCGCAGTAGTCAGGCTAGTTTAGGTTAGTTAGCAGTAGAAGAGGAAGAAGAAGAAGAACCAGAAGTAGTAGCATCTACAATTGGAGCTCAACCAGCCCCCGCTGTCGTAGAAGAGATTGCCGAAGTGCAACTAGAAGAGACTGAACCTGAATGGCAACCAATTCCCTGGGTTGAATTCAAAGCCGCTTTCAGAACTAGCTTCGTACTAGCTGGCACAATGAGATTGAAGAAAAATGAATTCAGAGCTCTCAAGCAGGGTCCCATGACAGTTAATGAATATCTAACCAAGTTCAAACAACTTGCCCGCTATGCACCCAAGGACGTAGCTGATGAAGAGGAAAAGATCAACCGCTTCGTGGAAGGAATGCGCGAAAGCTTGAGAATTCAGCTTATCCTTCATGATTTTCCCAGCTTCCACCACCTGGTCAACAAAGTCCTCATGCTAGAAAATGAGAAAACAACCGTGGAAGTCAGCCGCAAAAGGAAGATAGCATTTTAGAGGCCCCAAGATAGCTCGCCGCAGAAGTCGGCATCTCATGATAGCTCATCTTTCAGGCCAATTGTAGTCCCATCACCAAGAGCTCCAATTTCAACTCCAGTCTCAGCTCCGCGTCTGAAGGATCTAGACCTACCATTATGTGTTAATGGAGTTTTGGTGATTAATGACAAATCTAACTGTGAGACTAACACTTCTATTGATATACATATTGTGTAGTCTTATTTGGATATAAAGGTGAAAATCATGAAGGCATGCAAGTGATTAATGACAAATCTAATTCATTGGATAAACAAAAGGAAAAACCCAAACAGGTATGCATTCATAATGATAAATCTATTTGTGAGACTAACACTCTTATTGTTATATACCATGTTTAGTCTCGTTTGGATTTAAAAAACAAAAGAGGTATGCATTCTACTTTGTATTCTTATATATTGTTGCATTCCTCGGATCCAAAATATAGGTTGAACTCCACCAAAAAGGTTAACTTGAATATGTGCATATGTTCTTATTACACATTTGTATATGCACACATTTAGGGGAAGTTTATTGTATATTTTGAGGTTTCATTAGTATTGATCCATTTTCCTTTATCCACATACTTTAAGGATCTTTACTTTGAAACATATCCTTTGAATATATTTAACTTGCATAGTTAATATATTCATATGAGTATATGAAACTTGTGTAGTTCATATATCCTTGAATATATTTAACTTCGTGTAGTTAATATATTCATATGAGTATATGAGACTTGTGTAGTTCATATATGCTCATGTATTCTTGAGTATATACAACTTGTGTAGTTCAGTATACACTCATGTTGAGTATATATAACTTGTGTAGTGCTTATATACTCATACAAATCTATATTCGATTATTTGTTATTGAAGTGGTTATCATCAATTACCAAAGAGGGAAAGATTGTGTTATCTTGTCCCACCATTATGAGTTAATGGTATAATGTGGTAATTAATGATAATTATATTGTGGAACTAACATTTTCCATGAGTTGGATAAGCAGGTTAGGTTCTATGATAATGAAGACTTGGGATGACATCATGTGTTGACTGTCATCAAGTCAAGAGGAGTTCCATCATGTGTTGATGGAAGTCAAGTGAAGGAAATCATCGTGTGTCGATGATGTTCAAGAAAAGGAGATGATCATGAGTTGATCATCAAGTCAAGTGAAGACCCATCATGTGTTGATGGAAGTCAAGTGAAGAGTGCACCATGTGTTGATGCATATCAAGACTCAGGATGGAGGATGTCATCATGTGTTGATGAGCATCAAGTCAAGATCCCGAAGTGAAGATCCATCATGTGTTGATGGAGGTCAAGTAAAAGAGATCATCATGTGTTGATGATTGTCAAGTCAATGACCCGGACTTGAAGTGAGGATGCGCGTCATCAAGTTTCAAGTGTTTACGCAAGGCAAATGTATGGCTGGTCAGGGCTAAGGATGTGTTCCTAGTCTTTTACCGGTCTCGGTGTTTAGTTGGGAGACCAGATTGCTAGTATAGGTTACCGTAATATTAAGAGGGGTTTTGACTAGTAGCTTGAGTTAGTCATGTGTTGATAGCTCATTATGTTTGCTCTAGCTCTCGTTAGCATGTTGCTATTATTTACGAATGTGTTTTGCAAATAGTTGAAGCTCATGCATAATCCTTGTAGCATGTGACTTAGTTTGCGAATATTTTTTGTCTTAGTTTGCGAATGTGTTTTGCAAATGGTTTAAGTCCATGTACCATATTCCTTGTGGTATTGATTCTAAAAGTTGGCAAATGTGTTTTACAACTTGTTAAGAATCTTGCCTTTGAATCTTTGTTTGCATATCTTGTCAATTGTCAAATGTGTTTTGCAATTGAATTTGGTTTAGATGCAAACTGCTGTTTTCTTGGGGAAATCAGTAGTACCGGCATGTTACCGACGGTACGACCGGATCTTGGTGCAGTATGACCGCACATCGGTTGCTCCGATTTCCAGTTGGCGGTTCGTTTAAAACAGTACCGATATTTTTGGGACGGTGCCTTCCCTTGACAATCGGTAGTACCGCGCTCCTTGAGCGGTACGACCGACCTCAGTGGTTGTACCGTGTGTTGGTTGGTGGTTGTACCACACTGATGCCCAACGGCTAGTTTTATAGCCGTTGGAGGAAGTGCGGTAGTACCGCTCGGTACTTGGCGGTACGACCGCGCATGCTGATTTTTCAGCAGTCCTTTGCCCAACGGCTAGTTTTTGTGTGTGGCCTATAAATACCCACCTTGGCCGTGTGAGGGTTTGTTGCTGGTGCCCTTAGTCATTCCATTGAGCAAAAGCAAGCCTCTCATACTCTTTTGTGCATGTGTTGCACTTAGTGAGGTTAGAGAGCAAACCCTTAGTGCATATATTGCATTAGGTAGTGGATTGTAAATCCACTTGAGCTTAGATACTTGATTAGGTCAAGTGAGGGTCTAAGACTTGTTACTCTTGGTGTTTGCCGACACCTAGACGGCGTGGAGGCGTCGTGCGTCGGTGATCTTCTCAAAGGAGCTTGTGAGAAGACCTGAGTTGTTGTGAGTGGTGTGGTGCTCGCCATCTCTGGAGTGGAGGAAGGAGAAACCATAGTGGAGCGAGGTGTTGGTTCGGTTTGGAACTGGTCCAATTGGTTTGGACTTACCTCAGAGGCGGGTGCTCAATTCGTGGAGCCGGTCCAATTGGTTTGGGCTTGCCTCAACGTGGATTAGGGGAGACCGGCAAGTCTCCGAACACCACAGAAAACATCAACGTGTCTTTGTGGTGTGATCTCTATTGCTTTACTATTGCATTTACATTTATTGTGTATGAATGCTTGCTTTACATTATGCAATTATATACCTTGTATTAAATTGCTTATTCATTGTGTATGATTTTAATAGTATCATAGTATTGCTCAAGTCTATGCTTAATTGTTATCTTTATCAATAGACTTGTTGTTGGTACACATTAGTTGAGCACTAGTTGATTTAGGTAAAACAGTATTGTTATTAGCTTCCGCATTAGAAATCGGTTTTAGCCATAGAATTTTAGAAACGACTATTCACCCCCCTCTAGTCGGCCTCCTTGATCTTCAAACGTCGGTGGGAATGTGTCAGTGCTCCCCCCACGAACGACTGCGGTCGCAACTTCGGTAGCACATCTTTGTTGCTTTAGCCGTGGAGAAAAAAGGACAGATCCCGTGACAAGTCACATATCAAGTGTTTTGAATATGACAAACATGGTCAGTACGCGTCGGAGTGCCGCAGCCACATAAAGTGCTTGAACTGCAACGAGTATGGGCACTATACTTCGGATTACCAAAACAAGAAGAAGAACGAGGAGGTAAACCTTACCCGAGCTAGTAAAGATGATGAGCTAACCCTATTTCTCTCATTATGTGTCAACGAGGCGCCTGTCATGGTGATGTTGAACGTGGAGAACGTAGTTCCTAAACTACGCATAGAGGGAGACAACTACGATCACTTTGATCTGTGGTACTTGGACAATGGAGCAAGTAATCACATGACAGGAGATCGCTCCATGTTCCATCAGCTCGACGAGAAGATTACGAGCAAAGGCAAGTTTGGCGATGGCTCGACGGTGCAGATAAGAGGCAAAGGATCAATGCTGTTACGATGCAAGAACAACGATTAGAAGATGCTGCCTGAAATATATTATATACCGAGTTTGTGCAACAACATTCTCAGTCTCGGACAGTTGGCGGAACGGGGGTGCAGTGTGGTGCTACAGGATGAGTTCTTGCGTGTCTATGACAAGAACAAAGATCTGTTGATGAAAGTGAAAAGATCCTTAAACCGGTTGTACAAAATTTCCCTGAAAACTTGTAAATCGGTTTGTCTGAAAGACAGTCTGGAGGAGCCAGAGTAGAACTGGAGTATTAAACCAGGACATGACGGGACCCAGAAGTAACACACGATTAGCGCAGAGGCGGGCAAAGTGAGCCTCGGGAGGTCCGACGGTGCGTAGTAAAGTAGCAGTCTTTGCAGGCGGTGAGTCCTACACGCACGAAGGGTGCGGTCTACATGCAGCCGGTCCAGGCAGAGGGGCCCAAGGCCAAATCAGCGGCTCGGATGGTCTAGCTAATTCTTCCCACGCGCATGCAGCGGACGAAGGGATTAGCTGCTCTGCAAGAGGGAGAGGCGGTGTAGCCCAGCTAAGATGTACGCGGGGAAGTGGGTAGACTTGGTCCAAGAGAGGGGAGCGAGAGGCTCAGGTAATGGCGAAACCTAGGCAGTCGTGGGAGCAGATGCCCTAGCCCAGGCGGGTGTGCAAGGAAGGATCGACGAGTTCAGTCCAGGTGCGAGGCGTAGCAAGCGTTGGTTTATGCATGGCTCAGGATGGAGTAAGTCACGGTGTGAGGGATGATCGGCCAGAGCTAACACGGCGCGGGAGTCACGAGTAAAAGAGAAAGATTTGGAAGTCCAGATGAGAGAAAAGATCAGCGTGATCAAGATGAAGAAACAAGATTAAGGGGGGGGGTGAATGTTGAAAATAATCTTGTATTAAGTTTTTGAATCTGTTTTGTATATGGAGTCCGCGTACTGTAGTGTAC
The DNA here is from genome assembly GCA_036346405.1 of Phyllostachys edulis. Taxonomy (NCBI): domain Eukaryota; kingdom Viridiplantae; phylum Streptophyta; class Magnoliopsida; order Poales; family Poaceae; genus Phyllostachys; species Phyllostachys edulis. Next base: position 2,770,036 of record CM070546.1, on the reverse strand, counting down.
GAGGTAGAATCCGAGTAGGAGCCCATGCCTAGGGTGTGCATGAGTATAAAATGATAAGGTTGGCTGCAATGTATTGTGTGGAGTTGAGAAGAAATAAAAGGACAAAAAGAGGAACGTGCCCCCGGAAACAGTTTGCATTACTGAGCTTCTCCTTCTTCCTCTCCAGATTGATCTCGACTTGCTTTTGCAACTCGGGGATGCACTTGAGGACTCGAGACACTGTTGTCGGAATGCTCGGCTTCTTACGCAAAGACGAGAAGCAAAAACACATCAGGCCTCTCATGCTAGCATTTGTGACCACGGTACCACGCTTCTGAGGAGAAGCGTGTTGGTTTCTGATGTGATCGGCGTCGGGGAGGAGAGAACGGAGCGAGGAGTAGAGCTCATTGAGCGCTTCGGCGGTGGCTCTCGTCGCGTTGTGGTGAGCTTCTGTGGGGCCGGAGCTGTTAGTGTTAATCACGCCGCTGTGGCGTGTTCGTGTCGGCGTGTTCATGCGTATCCGTGCGTGTCGTGGGACGGCGAGGGTGCGTGAGTTTGTTATCTGTTAGTTTGTTAGTCGGCGATTGCATGGAATCTAGACTTAGCGGTTGGTCGTTAGCAAAGACGCATACGGTACGCATCTTGTTGGGTTTTGTTGAGTCTGTTAGCTCGCGTGAGTTAGTTTGCACGGGAGGCGTTAGTTATTGTTTGTTAGCGATGCAGCGTGATGGCTCGACCGCATGTATCTCTTATATATAGGAAGACGGCGAGATAGAAAAAGTTGAGTGGTTAACGGCGCCAAAACTCCCTCTCTCTCTTGCGTATTGTTTCTTCTCCGTTCTTTGTTCACGTGTGTGTCGGCGAAGAGGTGCGGCGTGAGTTCGAGGGTCGCGTGTGTGTTCAAGATCAAGCCTTGCGACAACAAGTGGTATCGAGCCTCGTTGCTCCGTGCTGTGAGGATGTCGCAAGATGACTCAAGGTCGCAAGATGGCTCGAGGTCGCCGCGAGGTCCAAGTCTGGCCTTCCTCGGACCCACGATAAAGCGGCGGCGCAATGATGGCAATGGCCGCGATCGGGTTGTATCGCGGGTGGTGAGGGAGTCGGGGGGCTCGGCGCAGTACCCGATGCTGACGCGAACAAACTACGGAGACTGGGCTCTCATGATGAAAGTCATGATGCAGGCGCGAGGCCTATGGGATGCGGTCGCGTATGACGACGCTGACTTCCATGAGGATCGCATGGCGCTGGAGGCGATTCTTCGAGCAGTGCCACCGGAGATGCTCTCCACGCTCGCCATCAAGGAGAGCGCCAAGGAGGCATGGGATGCCATCAAAACCATGCGCATGGGCGTAGCGCGCGTGCGCAAGGCTAAGGCTCAATCGCTTCGCAAGGAGTTCGATAACATTGCGTTCCACGACGGCGAGTCGATTGACTACTTTGCCATGAGGCTCACCGGGCTCGTCAACAACCTCCACATCCTCGGTGACAAGCTCAACGAGGAGGAGGTCGTGCGGAATTTTCTGCGCGTGGTACCGCCCAGATACTCCCAGATAGCATTGTCCATTGAAACTCTTATGGATCTGGACATACTGTCTGTGGAGGAACTGACTGGGCGACTCAAGGCCGCCGAGGATCGTCTCGACCTTGGCGACACGGGCGGCTCTGGGAGCCGCCTGCTCCTCACCGAGGAGGAATGGCTTGCGCACATGAAGAAGCGCGAGCAAGGCGAGAACTCCTCCGGCGGCGGAAAGCCAGCTGGCAACAAGGCCGGCGATGGCGGCAGCGATAAGCGCCGCTACAAGCGCCATGGCAAGGGCGGCGGCAAGGACGCCGCATCCAGCGGCGGCAAGGGCGCCGGAAAGGGCAAGTGCTACAATTGCGGCATCTACGGGCACTTTGCTCGTGAGTGCCGTAAGCCACGCCGCGAGCGTAAGGAGGAGGCCAACCTGTCGCGTGCTCAGGAGGAGCAACCAACGCTCCTCATGGCCTAGCACCATGTGCTCGTGCAAGCGACTGATGGCGCGTAGCAGGAAGCGGTGTTCCTTAATGAGGAGAAAGTGTTCCCGATGGACACTGGGAGCGACGTGTGGTACCTTGACACTGGCGCAAGTAACCACATGACCGGCAACTGGTCGTCGCTCACGTCGCTCGATGAAACGGTGAAGGGCACCGTGAAGTTCGGCGATGACTCGATGGTAGAGATCTGCGGCAAAAGGCCTTTGTGATGTACCAAATGCAAGAACCAGGAGCACCGGGTGCTCACCGAGGTATATTACATACCACGGCTCCGAGGCAACATCATCAGCCTCGGACAGCTCGACGAGAGCGGCTACAAGATCGTCATCGAGGGCGCGAGCTGCGCATCTTCGATCGCGAACGGCGGCCGCCGGGCGCGAAAGTGTTGCGGTCGAGAACGAGTTATACACATTGGCCTGAACTGGCGCACCGGTGTGTCTGGCGGCAAGCGAGCGGCGTGGCGTGGCGCTGGCATGCGCGATATGGCCACCTTCACTTCCGCGCTCCACGATCTCACCGCTAAGAAGATGGTGGATGGCGTGCCCATGATCAATCGTGTGGAGAAATTCTGCGACGGCTGTGCACTTGGCAAGCAGCACCGGGCTCCGTTCCCTCGGGCTTCGTCTTACCGTGCCGAGCGCGGATTGGAGCTGGTGCATGGCGATCTATGTGGCCCCATCACACCTGCTACACCGAGCGTGTCGGTATTTTTGCTAATCGTGGATGATCACAGCAGGTACATGTGGGTGGAGATGCTGAGGACAAAGGACGAAGCGTTCAGGTTCTTTCGCAAGATCAAGGCGCTTGATGAGAACGAACGCGACGTCAAGCTCAAGGTGTTCCGCACAGATCGTGGTGGGGAGTTCAACTCCATCGAGTTCAGCGACTATTGCGATGAGCATGGGATCAAGCGGTATACCACCGCTCCCTACTCACCGCAACAGAACAGTGTCGTGGAGCGTCGGAACCAGACGACCGTCGAGATGGTGCGTAGCCTACTGAAAAGCATGCGCGTGCCGGCTATGTTCTGGGGCGAGGCGGTGAAAACCACCGTGCACATATTGAACCGGGCGCCGACGCGGAGCCTCGATGGCATGACGCCATATGAGGCGTGGCACAAGCGACGGCCCAATGTGCGCTACCTCCGGACGTTTGGACGCGTTGCACACGTCAAGAAGGTCGAACTGGCGTCCGCGGTTGTCGAGACAGTCAACGCCGATGGTATTCGCCGGCTACGAGGAGGGTGCCAAGGCCTACCATGTCTATGATCCCAAGACGCTGGCCGCACGCCACTGCGATGTCGTGTTCGAGGAGGAGAAGCAATGGGGACCGGAGGCGATGTCCATTGTCGTGCTTTCGCGCCATGGACATGTTCATCATCGAGTACACCACCGAGCATGTGGAAGATGGCGCCCTATGAACGACGATGACGGCGCGGCGTCTACATCAGGCACAAGTCCAGTGGCACCGCAGACGGCGGAGCCACACACACCGGCCACTCCTCCAGCGGCTGCACCGACCGGCGTCGAGTGGGTTACCCCACCCATCGATGTTTCGCGATGACTCGGAGGGTGCACCGCTGCGGTGCCGGATGGTGTCGATATCTCGACACGACATCGGTCCATAGCGTCGACTTCGGCCGCCTCTGCATCTGGCGCCGAGGAGCCCGCAAGCGTCGAACGAGCACTCGTGGAGGCGTCTTTGAGGCGCGCCATGATGGATGAGATCGTTCCATCCATGAGAACGCCACGTGGGAGTTCGCTACACTCCCAGTGGGACACCGAGCCATCGGGCTCAAGTGGGTCTTCAAGGTAAAGAAAGATCCAGAAGGTAACATTGTCAAGCACAAAGCTCGTTTGGTTGCAAAAGGCTATGCTCAGCGACAGGGGGTGGATTTCAACGAGGTGTTTGCACCGGTGGCGCGCATGGAGACGGTGTGCGTGCTGATCGCCCTAGCGGCACACAGCGGATGGGAAATTCACCACATGGACGTCAAATTGGCGTTCCTCAATGGCGAACTTCGCCCGAAGAGGTGTACGTCAAAGAACCGCCCGGCCGTCGACAACAAGTGTGGGCACATGGTGCTCAAAATTTTGCACAAACCTTTCAGACGGTCTGCGGCAGCGCCGCTGGCTTGGAACTCAAAATTTCGACAGCTTTATTGGTGACACTCGGGTTGAACGTAGCAAAATCGAACACGCAGATGTACCGGAGAACAAAGGGCGGAACTTTCGCTTCGTCGGGGTGTACGTCGGCGACCGATCATCAACGGGTCAAGCATCGACGACATCACCGAAGTTCAAGGACGGATGATGAGCATGTTCAAAGATGAGCGACCTCGCCTTCGAAAGTTACTACCTCGGGATCGAGGTGAAGCAGTCTTGGCATGATCACTTTGTGCCAATGCGCACCACGCCGCAAGGTGCCGGAGTCGGCGGGCATGGTGGGTGCAATCCATGTCCGGCGTCGATGGAGAACCGATGAAGATGACCAAGAAGGACAGCGTAGCTGCGGTCGATGCCATCGAGTATCGCGGCATTGTCGGGAGCCTACGCTACTGGTGAACACCGAACCGACATTGCCTACTGTTGTGGGCATTGTCACCGTTACATGGAGGCACCACCACAAACACATGGCGGCCGTGAAGCACATCCCGCGATACGTGGCGGCACGAGTTGGCTATGGATCTTTGCTACAAGCGGCGTGGTGCATCGGAGCCCGAGTGGTGGGCTATAGTGACAGCGATCTCGCCCGGCGATCGGACGATCGCAAGAGCACCTCGGGGATGGTGTTCTTCCTGGGTGCTAGTCTGATCACGTGGGCATCGCAGAAACAGAAGATAGTCGCGCTCTCGTCCTGTGAGGCGGAGTACATCGCGGCGGCCACGGCGGCGTGCCAGGGAACGTGGCTCAGCAGGCTACTCGGTGACCTGACAGGCGCGGAGCCAAAGAGGGTCAAGCTGATGGTAGATAACAAGTCTGCGATCGCATTGTGCAAGAATCCGGTGCACCACGACCGCAGCAAACACATCGACACGAGGTACCATTTTATTCGTGAATGTGTTGAGGACGGCAAGATTGACGTTGGGCATGTGAGTACTGACGATCAGTTCGCCGACATCCTGACAAAAGCCCTTGGCCGTGTCAAGTTCATGGAGATAAGACACAAGCTTGGTGTGATAGAAGTAAAGTCCAGACGCCATGATTAAGGGGGTGATTTGTTAGTGTTAATCACGTCGCCTGTGACGTGTTCGTGTCGTGCGTGTTCACGCGTATCCCGTGCGTGTCGTGGAAGGCGAGGCCGGTACGTGAGTTTGTTATCTGTTAGTTTGTTAGTCAGCGATTGCATGGAATCTAGAATTAGCAGTTGGTACGTGAGGCCGGTACACGGCTGCATGCGCTGGGTTTTGTTGAGTCTGTTAGCTCCGCGTGAGTTAGTTTGCATGGGAGGCGTTAGTTATTGTTTGTTAGCAGTACGCAGCGTGATGGCTCTGGACTGCATGTATCTCTTATATATAGGAAGACAGCAGATAGAAAAAGTTGAGTGGTTAACCAGCGCCAAAACTCCCGTCTCTCTCTCTTGCGTATTGTTTCTTCTCCGTTGCTGTTCACGTGTGTGTCCAGCGAAGAGGTGCGTGCGTGAGTTCCAGGGGTCGCGTGTGTGTTCAAGATCAAGCCTTGCGACAACAGAGCCGCCAGAGCCGTAGCCCGAGGAGGTCGCGTTCGCCGCCGGCGCGGAGAGCTCGTGTATGTCGTCGTCGAGCTCGCGAGGTCCGGCCACGGCGGCGACGGCAGCTGGCCGGAGAAGATGTCTGCCTCCAGCGACGAGATGCTGCTCGCGAATGGCTCATCGAACAGCTGGTGGTCCAAGGCGCCGTGTATTGCCGCAGTTTCTTGTTCGTGGAGAGGTGAGTACGTTAACTAGAGAGAGAGAGAGAGAGAGCCTAGCTATCTTAGCTGTGACATTATGCTTTGTGAACCGCCAGAAGCAGTAGTAGCCTAGTAGGGGGAGGACGCTAATCGAATTTTATTGAGATGATTAGCATTAACTATATCCTTGATAGAGGTTTGATCGAGTTAGGCCAGTTCCAAAGAGATGACTTCCTATTTATGTAGGGCAAGATGGTGGATGTCAGTGTCGCACATGACTTCATATAATTATGTTAGCTAAATAACACTGGATGCCCGAATCTATTGAATCATACATGTAATAAAAAAAGTTTGAGAGCGAAGGGTTTTACATTATGCTTGTTCCCAAAAAAAATGACGCTAATGCTTGTTCCAAATTAAAGGGTGAAAAACTGTCATGTTAATTGGGAACAAAACTATAAAGAATATGATTTGTATGTTACTCTATCTCAATATCTAAGTCATGGTTCTAAATATACATTTGTCATATGAACTTTCAAGGCCCCATAATTGGATGAGGTTAGTTTTATCAAATTGATGACACACCTTTAATTAGTTCAAAAAGTGTTACTTATAAAATAAGGATAGTGTTAGGTTCAGATCAGGATTACTACTACTTACCAAAACGAGCCTATGTCATTTTATTTATACTAGTGCAATACTCAAGGCGTATAGGTAGGCTTATCCGAGCAATCTAGATACGCCAAATGATAGAGAAGGATTCTTCCACCGCACCTGCAGGGGGATCTAGCGACAAGCCTACTACCGAGGCAACGGCTTATCTCAATCGCCGTGGTTAAGTTTAAAAATGGCGCGCCGTGAATAGTCTAATGGACGCGGCCGCATCGGTGAGGGAGAGTGTGGCGTGATCCGCATCCAGGTAGCGCCACGCGCGGCGAATGTGCCGGCACGGACACGGACCGTGCCGGCACGTGCCGCGGAGGCTTATCTCTTATGCAACACGCGTCTAGGCTTAACAAAAGGACTCTGTCGAGACATCAGCTCAGTGACAGTGCCTTGTGACCGCGTTGAATTACTATAGCCGTAATGCCATATAACGTTTAATACCCTACCTTTGATTTTCCAAAGTCAACCCTGTTCAACTCTTCCCTATATATACTCACCCTCAAAACCACAAGCTCCAATTCTTGTACCGCTAACTAGTAGCTCCTGTTCATCCTTTTGCAAGTTCACTACGCGCGTCTAGAAGATTCTAGACCTCTCCTTGTACTGCCATGGGTAACGGCCTCTCCCCGTGCTTGCACCTGCCAACGACGGCGGCTGCGGCGGTGAAGCTGGTCTACTGGGGCGGGCAGACGAGGCTGCTGGTCATCGATGACCATGGGTGCTCCACGGCAGGGGACGCGGCGGCGGAGCTCCCGGCCGACCATGTCGTCTGCCCCGCCGACTCCTTCTTCGTTGGCCTCCCCATCCCAGTCATGTCGCCCTGCGAGGAGCTGCTGCCGGGGCGGACGTACTTTGTCCTACCCGCCGAGCGGTTCTCCTGCCTCAAGGTGCTCACCGCCGCGACGCTCGCCTCGCTGTCGCCCGCGCCTGCGAAGGTGTCCATCGCGGGCCCTGGGCAGTGCCCGTTCGAGTACGTCAAGGGCGACGACGGCGCCGCACTCATCAGGGTCCTGCCGGGGTTCATCGAGAAGGTGATCAGCTGTGACAATGGCAGTCGGCGTGGGAACAAATGCTGCGGCGCGGTGGCGTCGACGACGACGGAGCTGTGCAGCACGCCGGAGCTGAAGAGGCATTACGCACAGCTCGTTGGGCCGAGGAACCAGCCATGGTCGCCGAGGCTGGAGATCATATCGGAGTGTGAAGAGGAAGATATTGCGGTCGCCGGCTAGACTGTTGTCTTCGCGATAGCCGCGTGTGGCCGCGCCGTATATATATATTTCCTTGCTTTCGGACGGACGAAGAGAAGACCACCAATTAATGTGCATACGTTTCAGATAGATAGACATGTACAAATAGAGTCACTAAAGGCGAATGGGAATTGAGAATTTGAGACGCGATGTTCACTTAAGTAGGTGAAATCATATGGGGCGAATATAGAATCAAGGATATGCATGGAGTAGGTACAAATGTAGAGATTTTTCGTTACGTTATTAGTGAAGCAATAGCTATATATAGACATTTTTCGATGAGTTGAAAAGAACAGACATAGATCTTCCTGTCGAGGGCGAATCAAGTGGTGTACCGTTAGTTGTTACTCAAAATCAATGTGACTTTTTGACGGAATTTATGTCGATTTTCAATGGCTATATATGTACGCAAATAACCTTGAAATTCACAAATGGAGTACATAATGTAGCCTAAGGCATGGAATTCTCGAACTTAAAGATATATCGTATGTATACATTAATGGGAATCATGAACAGGCTAACGAGAATCGCCGACGTGTTTAGCCTTACACGTTGCACCAACCAGTGTCGTAGTATGCATATATCACGCGCGATACTCCAATCCATTGCAGCCCCAGCAAGGCGGTGCATGTGGGAATGTGTGTGCTGAAACTGACCGGCCGCGAACAAATGACGGACGAGGGATGTCATGCACGCCACTCCCACTTGGCCACTTCCCCTCCGCTTGCGGTCGCGCGCGGGAGACGCGTCGGCGCGTGCGCATCGTCGTGTACTGCTTCACCAAATCATCTCGTCTGCTAGACCAGGCCAGCGTCCGTGATTCCGCCGCGCGCGTACGTGGTCGTCCTCGGCAAATTCCGCCGAAACGCTGTAACCACCCCATTTTTCAAACAAAGTCACACCCGGTTTAAAAGCACTAATTTGAATAAATTAGAATTTTTTTTTTAAATAATCTATTTTTTATTCGAAATATCAAAAATATTCCAGCGATATTTTTTTTTACAAAAATATACGTCTGTCGCCCAGTGGTTGGGCGACAAGGACCTATCGCATGTGGTTGGCGCGATTTATAGCTTGCCGCCCAACCGTCCGCTTTAAAATCGCATGAGAGGCGGCGGTTGGCGTAATTATTACGATCGCCGCCGACGGTTGGGCGATAGGATCTGATCGCCCAACCGTAGAAGCGATCAGATGTTCGATCGCCCCATGGTGCGGCGTTGGATAACCTATATAGCCTCCGCTGTCCCTGCAGGCGATTCGTTTAGCAGAGGTTAAGCAGTTCGTGACGGAGAAGAAAGAAAGGGAGAGGGAGAAAAAGAGAAGGAGAGGAAGAAAGAAGACAAATTTGGATTGCGAGGAGGTAAGTTTGATTTATTTTGTCTTGTATTTTTTAAGTAGGTATTTAGTTAATTAAAATACTAGGTATAAGTAGCGTTAAATGAAAACTATAGTTAGGAAAAAAAAAAGTAGATTTGTTGGTTTGTATGTAAGTAGAAGCGATAAAAAACTTTAGAAAATCCTCAAACACCAAGCGCATAGTAATAAGATAAAATAAATAGATCGCGGACATTCAACTACTGATGGCCTTCACCAAAAGCGATACAAATAGGAAACAAAAGGTAACTTTGGAGCATAATGACGAGAGAGTTTTTAGCACCGATGAAGTTACGATGCAGATTCATGCAATCCATTGGATTTATGTATGTTTAGGAAATCATCTATTGACTCCTAAAATGTGATATAATATGTGTTATCTTGTCTTGTGACTAGCATTTGGTATTTTAGATTTTAATTATTAATAATTTAAGAGTACATTTGAGGTAGAGGATACTTATAGATAAATCTAAGGGCTGTTTTGCATTGGATGATTGAAACTATTTCTCTATTAAAAAGCTTAAATGGCTTATGCATGCTATGAATTGACGGAAGCAATTGATGCATTTATATATTAAATCAAATGTACATGGAACACAATACGGTACTAATGCTAGACTAATACAATTTTATATCCTTAACAATGCACAAGTTAAAGAGTCTCAACTTTTCCAATACGGTACTAGTGCAATACTTTCCTTAATGTATCAAATTCCAAAAATGTAAGCATTCAAGTCATAATCAAAATAAATAGTATATGTAGAATTTCAGTTTGTAAATTCTCTTACAAAGGAATTTCAGTTTCATATCTTATTTGAAAAATAATATTTTAATTTCATATAATGTAGTTTTGATTTTTGAATTGTTCAAGGTGCATAGATATGAAACGTCCTTATGTATGTACCAAATATTTCTATAGATATGCTCGATTACAAAAATGTAGCAAGATATCACATCATTGTCGAGGCATTAGAATTTGGTCTTTGCACAAAGTGAAACATAAATAAGAGAAATTGAATGGTACCAACCGGGTTGTGGTAAAAGATGATTAAAAAATTAGGAAACAAATAAGCAATGTTGGTTGATATTTAAGGAAACAAATAAGCAATTCATGGATTCATTGGATTGAGTAGGAAGGGAGTCCGCCGCGGCACGAACTGGGGGATTAGGATGGGCCCGTGGGTAGCGCAGTGGGAGGACGCACTACAGGACCGTGTGCAGGAGGATATCCCCTACGACCACACGAGCTATGACCAGTATATTCGCTGGTACGCTCCGCAGACACGTACCAGGCTCGTGCTCGCTGCAGACGAGCCCGCACCACGTGTCCCGGCACCGACCGACACGTACCCTGTGCATTTAGCGCAGGACGTGCACAACGCGGTACGTTACGTGCAACACCGAAAATTTGGCTTGTGTTATCCGCCATTACAGTTTTCACCGTGTCTTCTTTTCGATGTGGCGGGCATGGTTTGCCGAGCTTGCGGCGAGTGCGACTCTGGCCGCAGAGGTTCACGGAGGTGTGGAGGGCACACGCGACGAGGCGGCCCGGAGTTTTCCGTCGTTTTCGACAAAGAAGGCGGACGTATTTTCGCTGTTTGTCGTGCACCGTGCTCCGGAGGTTGGCACGCCGGCTGGTCCACACTCCGTCCGTCACCTTTGCCAAAGAAGAAGACAAAGAAAGCGGGAGGGTCAGCCACACCACGTCCGACACTGACGCGCCCTGACCAGGCTGGCTCGAGCAGACCACCTCCGACACTGACGCGCCGTTACCAGGCTAGCTCGAGCAGACCACCTCCGACACTGACGCGCCGTGACCAGGCTGGCTCGAGCACAGCACCTCCGACACTGACGCGCCCTGAGCAGGATAGCTCGAGCAGAGCACGTCCGACACCGGCAGCGTCGCACTACGTCGTGCCACCTTTCCGTGTGGAGAGCTATGTACACGCCATGGCGCTAGCCGAGGGTATGTCACGTCTCTGCTGGTCATCACGCTTCGCGTTTTTATTAACCAACAATATTTTTTTGTGCGGTACATTGCCCTATGACGGCGTGGGACGCGCATCACGTGGGACGCGCGGGACGTGGGCGAGCCGGACGAGGACGCGCAGACTTTGGTGGGCGAGACCGGCACCGCCCACACCTCAGCCACACCCGCCGAGGTTCTCGTCGGCTCCTGACTTATCGGTGCACAGCACCCACAAAGACACCAGTGTTGTCCACCCCTTTGCCGCATCTCGGTCCTCGTTAGATCGGGGCTCTGCACCGTCTTACTCTATCGGGCGAGGCCCGACACCAGCAGAGAAAGGCGCCAAAGCGAGCCCGTAGGGGAGGACGCGAAGTGGATCGGGCGGTGACGACGGAGAGGATGGGGGGTGCGGTTGGGGGCTAGTAGGGGCCGTCTGTTGCCTGACCGCCGCACATTTGTTCTTTATGTCATACTTTAATTTTGCATAATATATGATGCCGGATTACTTTTGCGTTCTTGTGTATACTCTTTCATGTAATGCATGTTTGTTCAATGCATATCAACGCCTATAGCTTAATGCACACGACTACTCGATGCAAAAGCCAACTCGATAAATGGCAACTGCAATGACGCGTCCACCATTCACTTACATACGTTACGAGATTGAACGTAATTGCGACACATCGATACAACATGGCAACTCGATAAAAGGCAACCGCAAAAACGCGTTCACCATTTAGTTACATGCTTCATGACATTCAACATAAGTGCATACTGAGCGGACACTTGCGACGTACGAGCTTCTCCGCCCCTCCCTAATTGTAGAAGGTGCCTCTCGCAACCCACATAGAGTGTTCTCCAGTTGGGCGCCTCGGACGTGGCTGGCTGTCGTTGTAGTGGCACGCACATATGCAGCTAGGGTTGGCACAGCAGCATGCGGGATCATAGGAACTTCCTATGTTCACGACCTCCTCATTGCCCCTCTCGCGCTGCATCTGTTGGCGGAGGTCGTCATTTTGCTCGTACAGATCGTCAATTTGTGCCTCCAAATGAAAGATTCGGTTCCACAATACATCCAGGTACCGCACAACAGGTCGTTCATGGGGAGGATCGATCCAGCGGGTGAAGTTGCATTTCGCCATCTGCTACAAGGGACGGTTAGTATGGTCGATGTATTACCAGTAACATAAACAAAACTACTTACCCCAGAGTATGGGCATCGGAAGAAACGTCGTCCACCATCGAAAGGGCCGTCTATGGCCTGCGACGATAGCGTCCTCCCGTGTCGCATTTCGCCACTTAGGTTGAACACGCTTGTTGGGCATCAACCGGTGGTTAGGGCGAAGTCCTCCATCCTTCGGGAGAAGGTCCGCGCCGGTGAACCCGGTTGGGTGGTCCTGGCGTCTGCCATCGTATATTCTTGTAAAGCGGAGAAGGTTCTTCCTCCTACGGTTTGAAGGGTCGAGTGGTCGTAATTGGAGCGTGGGCGTGCATTTTATAGGCCCGCGAGGGGAGACTAACAAAGCGGGTGGCTTTATGCGATAATAAGACCAAAGGAGACGACTTTCTGCGGTGACAAGACCACACAGGCAGCTTTGCAAAGCGAGAAGACCACACGGGCACTTTGCGCGATGATAAGACCGAAGAAAAGACTTTGCGCGATGACAAGACTACGGGTCAGCTTTGCGCGATGATAAGACCGAAGGAGACGACTTTAGGCGGTGACAAGACTACGGGCCAGCTTTTGCGAAGGAGAAGACCACAGTGCAGCTTTGGGCGGTGATAATACCAAACGAGACAGCTTTGCCCGGTTTAGGGTTTAGGTTTAGGGTTAGGCTTTTCAGATTGACTTGACAACCCCGACCACCTCGCCGACTTTTAAGACCGAAAAGACAAGACTCAGAAGAAAGGCGTGAAAACACTCTGTCTCGCCGACTTTTCGGACCGATAAGACGACACTCATAAAGCAAGCCATGACTTCTCCTTTGCAAAGTAAGGCGTGACAACACTATGCCTCCTCGGCTTTTTGTAATTAAAAACAAGACTCTCTACTGCATGAAATTAACGACATCATGCCAACCATGGAGCTTATAAAGAGGTTGAACCAAACCCAACTCTCCACACCACTACATAACACATACCCGACTATGGACTCTTGACAAACTTCTACGCGAGGTTGTTGAAGAAGCAAAAGTGGCTCAAGCGAAGAGGGAACAGCTACAATACCGGATAAATCAATGAAATATGCTCCGGTACCACCACGTTTTCCGATCCCGCGGTGTGTGTGTGGCGAACGGCGAGATCATTGATCCACACACCTGGACACGCTGCAGGCGTACTACACATGCGGGCATCACCTCGTAAGTGTTTCTTTCAGCAGTCGATTTTCCTCTCCCAACGTTCAATTTCATAAATTTTAACTTCATCCCACGTAATGGCAGCCCGAGATGCGCCGCCACTTCTTCCGATGGATCGGCGGCCGGAGATGTACGACAGGCATTCATCCGGCCAGGTACATCTTTGAACTACTCGGTGCGGGCCGAGAACTTCGTGCGGTGGAAACCCTACGTACCGGACCCTGTTGAGGAGGCACCGAAGGAGCCCAGTACTCGCCCGGGCGTAATCCATATCGATGACGTCAGTTATGAAGAGTTTACATCCTTATTACGTAAGGTTTCCCCGTACGGTGCACTTACATCCGTCATACAATCGCAGGACATGCACAACTTCCACATACCAGCCCGACGTGCACAGTCCCGCGACAAAGGCAAGGGAAAGGCTCATGCGGTTGACCCCGGCCGCCACAGCGTATCCGGTCGCCCGGGCGTCATCCGTATGGACGACGTGAGTTACAAAGAATTAACATCATTCTTACGATTTTCACTATACGGTGCCCTTACATCACGGAATCGCAGGACATGGGCGACTTGACATACCGGCCCGGCGTGGGCGATCCGCGACAAGGGTAAGGAAAGGCTCATCTTGGTGAGCCCGGCCGCCACAGCGTATCCGGTCGCCCGGGCGTAATGCGTATTGACGATGTGAGTTATGAAGAATGTAAATCCTCCTTACAATTTTAAATATACGGTGTACTTACATGAAGGAATCGCAGGATATGGACGACTTGATATACCACCGACGTGGACACTCCGCGACAAGGGAAGGGAAGGCGGCGAGGAGTTCAACGCCGAAGCCGCCAAGGAAGGAAAATGGCCCGGTCCACGCAGATAGCTCAGTCATTACGTAGTAGTCCCGTCCTACCCCATGTTTTTACTATCCCTAAAGGCATGTATACTTACATAGTCCGGATGCTTGTGTTACAATGTACCGTAGTACTACCGAGCATGACTAAAGCAATTAGCGAACCATCATGCCATGTGACTCGTGTAGCGTGCTTCCGTCTGTGATTTGTAATGTAGTTACGGTTAGGAGACCCATCAAAGCAAGACTATATTGCAAGTATGCCTCTTCTACTGCAATCCCAGAAAGAACCATTCGCACCGACATTGAATCCTCCATGTTTTAGGCCATCGTCATAATCACAATGAGCGTCCTCAACCCCTTCACTCATATTCTGTATAAGCTTCATAAAGTACGACATCGACTACGTGCCTACATACGCATATACGTTCAGACGACTTCATCGTGATATCACTTACCTTTGTACTTACATATCATTACTGTCTCAATCGTCCTCACAAAATTCAACAGAAATTTACCGCACTACAACAATATACAACGATCACAAAATGTTATTGCGAGTCTGACAAATTTCGTACCCATGATATTCTACGAAAATAACAAACAGAGCAACCAACATCGTGACAACACTATTATTTTCAAAATAAATAACATGGATTTGCTAAATTTAATTAACCTACAAAATGTTATTCATTAACTCAATTAAACAATAATTAAAAAGGCAAAAAGGCTCACTAAGCCATAGGGTTGGGCGATTGGTTCTGTCGCCATAGGGTTGGGCGACTAGCTCGCCGCCCCGGCTATTAAGCGATCAAGACCGATCGCCCAACCCTATGGCGGACAGAACCAACCGCTAACCCTACGGCGACAGGATCAAATCGTCCAACCATTGGGCGACAGACGTATATTTTTGTAAAAACAAATATCGCTGGAATATTTTTGATATTTCAAATAAAAAATAGATTATTTAAAAAAAATTCAATAAATTATGGCCTAGCGGCTATTTTGCAGCAGCTAAGTAGGCATCTCAAGTCCAAAACTCTAATTTACATTCAGAAAAACAAAAGAGCTTGCACAGAAAGCTTGAGTGCGGTGTATTCAAATATCATTGATTATATTTTGTAGAGTTGCCTAACTTTATCCATAATATACCTCAAACTCATAATGTCATGCAATATACATACAACATGATAGCGTACGACTGAGTTGAGATAACAAAGCATTATCACAGCTCATTCTTTCTAGCCACTACCTGGTTGGTTCCTGGTCAAACAACCATCGGGAATCCACCGACCAACAGTGGAGTTCGCGGTCCGATGCTGAGTGGTCCTCCCGCTGTGTAGGCCAGCGAGTGTCCCTCCGGGCCCACTCCTGTCTCACCCCCATTCTGCGGCTGCTCTATACAACAAGAGAAGGTGACAACCTGTAGATATTCAATTGGAAGAGCAGTATACTGAGTCAGGTTGGATATACCAAACCAGTGGTTGAGCGAGTTCTACGTCTGTTACTTGACACAAGGTTCTAGTCCTTAGTTGTATCAAGTGAGGAGATGTACTCTCAACCAACTCATGGTTATCCACCTCTTAGTCTCACTTTTGACTCACTTTTCCTGAGTCTATTGGGTGAGGAGATGGACCCTAAACCAACTCGTGGCTGGTCATCTTCTTGGTCTCAACCCTCAACTCTCCATCAAATCTATTGGCGAGTAGTCAATCATCATTATGAGTATATTGGAATATTGTGTGACAATGATGAACTATTAAATAGCATTATTTTGAATTTTACTTGTCAAGGTGAATATAGCATACAAAAGAATAGGTAGGTGTGTATGGGCGGTAGGAACTAACTATTCATCATGGCATTCCAAACTATTATTTCAATAAAGAAATAATTGTCATAAATACGATAATAAAAGTAATAATATTAATAATTGAAAATGTGGGCTCAATATGATCAAAGAATGCAACTTGCCTCCTCATTCGTAGTCTTTGACTGGACTCATTTCTCCTGCATCTTGATCAACTCTTTTTGTAGCTAGATCATCAAATTTGGGTTCTAACATGAAACAAAATTAAATAAATTAGTCCGACCTCAGCAAGAGGCGAGCCAAGAACAAAATGAAATAAATAAATTCGAAAATAATTACAAAGAGGGGGTGGTGTGGGTGGTTGGGATTTATTGGGTGCTTCATTAGGTCGAACGGAGTCGAAAATAGGTTTCACAGGCTCAAAATGGTCGTATTATGTCTAAATGGGTCTGGAATGAACAGTGTCGGCTGGGTGAACAATACCAGGCTTGGTAGTATTCATTAATGTGTTCTAGTTAAATAATAACAGGTCTGATAATTAGTGTTAGGTCAACACTATTCATAACTGGTCGGGTTGAGTGAACAATAGTGGGTTTGGGCCGATTACTATTGGGCTACATAGTGTTGGGCCGATTGGACTAGGCTTGGAATAGTGTTGGGCCACATAGTGCCCAACAGTACTGGGCCAGCCTACCATGGCAGCCCATGGGGCATGCGGCCCGGCTCACGCAAGTGAGCCAGGAGCTCGCTCCCATGGCTCCGAGCCGAAGTCAGCAGCGAAAGGCGGTGCCAGGTGGTGCGGTGGGCATCCCTTGTAACACCCCAACCCAGCTTGAGCCTGGAATGCTACTAAAAATAACATAGTAACAAAATAAAACTAAGTCTTTTTATCAAATTTCGGTAGAACCTCCTTTGTATAGGTGACCATACCGAAGGTTCTAACAGATTAATATAACATCATTCAATAATCCAAACATCCAATTTATATGAATCATAAAGAAATCCATATTATACTAATCAACTAAAGCATAAACAAAAGGCATCCATAATATGCTAATCAACTCTATTACAATTTATCCAAAGCATAAGGCATAATCATAACAAATCCTTTAAGCAGTTTGCTCAATTATTAAGGCATGTTCCAAATTTAACCAACTATAAAAGGTTCGTGGCAGTGTGTATCCAAACTTATGACTATTCCCTCCCATGTATGCCGTTCTTGTAAGGGGTACTGACGAGGATTAAAACCTCTATGTATTATTTTAATACATAATAAAAGACCATACGTCTTCATGGTCGTAACCCCTAAGTCTAACGACCTCACTGGTCATAAGGATTCTAGAGGTTACATAAGGGTACCTTAGTCGGACAAGGTCCTGTGCCTAGTCTTCGACCAGGTAACTGCTCGGAAAAGCTATGAACTGGTGTATAGATATGATTCCAGGTATATCCTAAGACACTGACAACAACCACCATATGGTTGAGTGTCTCACAGACACTTAACTGCAGAGCAGTTGACACATTATCAACTGACGCCTCGCTCCAACCAGTCGCGACGCTTCACCAGGGACGCCTTCTCCAGGAGTAACTGCCACCCCTTCAGAAGTTATTTAAGGATGGAGCGCAGAAGACCAAAAGGCGATCTGAGACAAGCAAGATAGCATCATCAGATTAGAGCATAGCAATTTTCACATTCAGTGTAATTAGGATTAGTCCCTAGTCGGGTCGTAAGCACCCCCTGTAAATCCAGTTCATATAAATAAAGAGCGGCCCCATTCTCTCCCATAAAATATTGCATCATTTTCCTCTTTTATTTCGTAAAATCGGCGACTCGATCGTCGACAGCTGGCACTGTCCGTGGGGAAGACGACGTAAGTTTTCTGAAGAAACTCTTCGCTCAATCAAATCCTCACTCACTCCTCGTAATCGCTCATGCGACTATGGCCGGAGTTTGGGACGAGGAGAATTGGTTCGACCTGGCGGACTACGCCGACCTCGACATGGAGGGATGCATCTGTGCCATGCAGGAAAACGGCATGTCATCCTCCTCCTCCTTCGCCGGTTCGTACGTCGCCGACGTTAGCGAAATCGACCGGATGGATGAGGATCCACCAGTATGAGAAGTGGCGCTTTCAGCCATTCCGACTAGCTCGGAATGTCCAAAGACTACTCCAAGCCTGGTCCTTTTGACCAGCGAAAGAGGTGATGAAAATTCAGCGCTGCAACCCGAGAATCTCTATACTCTCGATGAAATCATGGCTGAAAGGTACTCACCTATGGCTTCTGGCAATTCCAAGAGCGAACTGACACCTGGTAACGGTGTTGATGAAACCTCCACTGGTCATAGGCCATGTGGGGATGATAAGACTCTGCATATGATCGGCAATTCACCGAATCAGGCTAAGTCCACCAAGAAGACCTCAGGAGGTGCTCATCTCCGACCGCTCTCCGTTGTGGAAACTTCTAGCAGAAGTATTGAAAATCTCTCCATTAGTTACGATGGAAGCTCATCGGAAGATCACTGCTGGAGGCACGAGGTCAATGCGATCGGAGATGCAAATCAAGATGACTTGCACAGTCCTACACACTCTGGCACGCCACCACATGCTGGTGGAAATAATACGGGCCACCAGGCACCAACTTTCGGAGGCAACAGAGCTGATCGATGTCTATCAGTTAAATCGTTTGGCACTGCCCCACCAAGAGTAGCTAGACAGACGGAACAAATCCGGAGGTCGGGGGAAGGTTCAGACCTGCGTACGCCTACTACCAGTATGAACCCCGAGACCTTGATCGCTATCTGAAACACGCAGCGTGTTAGGGATATATTGAATAATTCTAACCCTGTTCTAACAGAAACGCCAGGTTTTGTACAGCTCGTAGGCCAAGTATCAGAGATTCTGCAACAGACCATGCAACGAACGGAAGCGAATCGGGAACAGAGGAATTCAGGAAGTCAAACCATGACTTCGTCTCAACGTTCCTCCCTCAGTAGAGGGCAGCGTGGTCGTGTTGGAGAACAATCAATACCAAGGTCTCCTCGATGATTCCGACCAAGGAGTCACGAGGGAAGAAGGCTATTCCAGGTAGCCTCTCCCTCACCACGTCGAGAAGAACAATCGCTTGGACCTGACGATCTCCGACATCGTCTAAATCAAGCAGACGGTCGAAGGCATCGTACCAATGTCTACGACCGGATCGGCACACCGGAGCTCCAGCGTTCTAATCTTAGGAACCGGTCTCCAACCGATTACAATCTGGCACCTTTCCAAAGAAGACGCCATGAATCGATCATAGGTTGTCGAGCCTTCTCTGGAGGGCTCCAAGTTGTGCGTTGGCCAAACAGGTTCCGACCAGCCAACTTGAACAAGTTCAATGGGACTCAGAACCCATTAGAGTTTCTCCAAATATATACCACCGCCATTAGAGCCGCTAGTGGCGATGAAAATGTGATGGCTAACTATCTGCCCACTGTACTCGAAGGGTCTGCCTTGTCTTGGTTACTCAACCTACTGGTCGGATCAATCTACACTTGGGAGCAACTCTGTGACCTTCTTATTGTGAACTTCCAGGGTACGTACGACCGCCCTGGAAAGGAGGATGATCTCCACTGAATCCGGCAAGGCTCTGATGAGATTCTCCGTCAATACATTAAGAGATTCAGCCAGGTTTGTAATTTCATACCAGAAGTCGCAGAATCATCCGTCATCCCGGCTTTCAAAACAGGTCTAAGGAATCAGCGGTTTACGGAGGACATAGCAATGAACCCTCCACGAACAACTGTCGAACTTTTCGACATGGCTGATAAATACGCCACTACTAGCGAAGCAATTGAGTGGTGTGAGGCCATCAATCGGAAGGATAAAATTCCCCAACCTGGCTTGGATAAACTGGAGAAGAAGAATAAGAAAGCTCTCAAGAAGAAGAAAAACCGCAGACCTGACGATAAAGAAGTCCTGGCTATCCCTGAAAAATTTATGAAGGGAAAAAAGGACTATACCGGTCGAGGCAAAGCAAAAGCTCCGACCCAAGGATTCCAGAAAAACAAGAAGTGGTATCCACTTCACCAGCAGGCAGGGCATGACTTGCGCACCTGTCGAGTCTGGCAAAAGAAACTAGAGGACTATTATGCAGGTAAAGGACCATTCCCTGCAATACAGGAGTTCGGAGAGACAAGTTCCAAAAAGGACAAAGATGGCGACGAAGAGATGGAGTACCAGGAGCCTCAACATACGGTCAACATGATCTTTGGTGGGTCATCTTCGTACGAGTCGAGGCGTCATCTGAAGGCCATGGAGCGGGAGGTCAACCTCGTCGAGCCTTCGACCATCATCAAGCTATCAAAGTGGTCAGACACGACAATCTCCTTCAGCAAAGAAGACTGCCCCATCCATTCGACTTGACTAAGTAGGTTCCCTATTGTTGTTGAACATACTATTAATAATTGTAGGGTTAATCGAGTCTTAATAGATGGAGGTAGCTCTTTGAATATATTATTTGCGGGAGCTTTAGAAGAAATGCAAGTTCCTAGGTCAAAGGTGAAACCAGTGAAGTACGCCTTTCACGGCATAGTTCCTGGCTCCACCGCTAAACCGATAGGATAAGTTTCCCTACCGTTACGTTCGGAAGACCTGACAACTTCCGAACCGAAAAGATTCCGTTTGATGTGGTGGATTCTGAATCTGCATACAATGGAATCCTTGGTCGACCGGCCTTAGCAAAGTTCTTGATAGCCACGCACTACGGTTATCAAAGTTTGAAAATGCTGGGACCGAAAGGAGTCATCACGGTTCGAGGAGATCAGAAAATGGCTTATGTGTGTGATCGGAAATCCTTAGAGCTGGTCGATGAACTTCCGACCAGAGAGGCTAATCCATCTACCGTGCAGGTCAAGCACTCGAGGCCAAAGATGACGCCAAAGCCATCCGACCAGACAAGAGAGGTACCACTCGACAAAGGCGCTTCTCCGGACAGTGCCAAGTCGCCACCTGGGTCAGGAAACACTGACTCATCTACCCGCAAGATTCTGGTCGGGGCAAGACTAGACCCTAAATAGGAAGAGTCGCTCGTCTCCTTCCTCCGAGCAAATCAGGACGTATTCGCCTGGCAGGCGTCCGATATGCCTGGAGTCCCCCGGGAGGTGATCGAGCACAGGCTAGCTCTCCAGCCTGACAAGAAATCGATCAAACAGAAGTTGCGGCATTTTGCACCTAATCGGAAGGAGGCAATCTAGTCGGAGATTGACAAGCTCCTCAAGGCTGGGTTTATTCATGAAGTCGACCACTCTCAGTGGCTCGCCAATCCTGTAATGGCTAGGAAGAATAATGGAAAATGGCAAATGTGTATCGACTTTATAGATCTTAATAAAGCTTGTCTGAAAGATGATTTTTCCCTTCCATGCATTGACCAACTTGTAGACTCTACTTCCGGGTGTGAGTTACTAAGTTTTTTAGATGCATATTCGGGGTACCACTACATTAATATGTGTAAAGAAGATGAAGAGAAAACTCCTTCATCACCCCATATGGTACTTACTGTTATGTTAAGATGCCATTTGGTCTCAAAATGCTGGTGCAACTTTTCAAAGGTTGATATAGAAAACCTTTAATCCACAGATAGGTCGGAATCTAAAAGCCTACGTTGATGATCTGGTTGTAAAGAGCATCAACGCAAGTGATCATATTCCCGACCTACAAGAGGCTTTCAACAACTTGAGAAAGCATAACCTCAAGTTGAATCCAGAAAAGTGTGTGTTCGGAGTTTCTACTGGAAAACTGCTCGGTTTCCTAGTTTCGGCTAGAGGTATTGAAGCAAATCCAGTAAAAATATCGGCCATCGACCAGATGCGCCCTCCGACCACGAAGAAAGAGGTCCAGAAACTAATCGGCTGTATGGCAGCGCTAAGTCGTTTCATAGCAAAGTTAAGGGGAAAATGATTACATTTCTTTAAGCTTCTTCAAAAACACGGAAAGCTTCTTCGGAAACACGGAAGTTTCGAGTGGACTAAAGAGGCAAACGATGCCTTTGAAAACCTTAAAAAGTACCTTACGAGTACCCCGGTCTTAGTCTCTCTAAGACCGGGAGAAACATTGCTAATCTATGTGGCCACCACGCCACAAACAGTTAGCGGTGTACTGGTCGTAGAACAGGATAACATCCAACGACCAGTGTATTACGTAAGCGAAGTCTTACATGGACCAAAGGAAAGATACCCACAGGTACAAAAGTTGCTCTATGGTCTCCTTATGTCTTCAAGGAAACTAAGGCATTACTTTCAGGCCCACAAAGTGGTCGTACCAACCAGATATCCCCTTGGTCAAGTCCTTGGAAACAGGGAATCATCAGGATGAATAGCAAAATGGGCGGTTGAGCTAGGGGCGTTCTACCTCCATTTCATCTCACGAACAACAATCAAGTCCTAGGCAATAGCAGAATTCATTGCCGAATGGACAAACCCTGAACCCACCCAAGGGCCCGAGTACGAACACCACGACGAGTGGATAATGTACTTTGACGGTTCCTTGATGCTAAAAGGCTCGGGGCTGGAGTTGTCTTGATATCCTCTTGGTGAACACATCAAATCGCCATCGATTAAATTTTCACGCCACAAACAATGTGGCGATATGAAGGTTTCTTGGCGGGACTCGAAAGCGGCTCGTTCGCTCAGATTAAGTAGATTACTAGTGAAAGGCGATTATCAACTAGTAGCGAATCAAGTGGGGAAAGAGTATCAATGCTCGAATACCAAGATGCCATCTTATCTGGCAGAAGTACGGAAACTCGAAAAGCATTTCTTCGGTTTCCAGATCCAACATATTCCTAGAAAGGAAAACTTTCTGGCAGACCAGTTGGCACGGATGGCCTCCACGAGGTCGACCGTCTCGCCCGGATTCTCGAACAACTCGATTCGCCCTCGGTGGTCGAGCCTTCTGAGAACATGCATGATTCCTTACAGGTCATACAAACCGATCGTGAGAACATGGATGCTCCACAGGTCGTTAACGGTTGGCGCTGTCACGATCAGGATAGAGATTGGATGACATCGATCTACAATTATCTTCAGCATGACATAATTCCAGAATATGATGTAGAGGCTGATCGTCTAGCACGAAAAGCCAAATTATACACTTTGATCGAACGTACCTTGTATAAACGAGGATCTCTCGGAGTGTTGATGACATGCATATCTCAAACGGATGGCATTAAGTTGCTAACCAAAATCCATGAAGGAGTTTGTGGAGCACATCATTCCTACAAAACACTGGTCAGTAAAGCCTTCAGGCAAGGATACTATTGGCCAACTGCCCTTCATGATGCAAAAGAGCTCGTGACGAAGTGCGTACAATGTCAGTTTTATAGCCGACAAGTACATCAGCCGGCACAAGCTTTGCAAACAATTCCTCTTTCTTGGCCTTTTGCAACCTGGGGACTGGACATTCTGGGACCTTTCACAAGAGCACCCGGGGGCTTCGAATTCCTTTTCGTCGTGATTGACACGTTTACAAAATGGATCAAAGCCAAGCCTGTTGTTAAAACAACAACTGAGGCCGCTAAAAAATTTCTCACAAAAAATGTGATCACACGATTTGGTGTACCCAGTCGTATAATCACAAAAAACGGTGCCCAGTTCTCAAGTGGTCAATTCCATGAATTCTACGACGAACTTGGTATCAAGGTTCATTTTGCTTCAGTTGCTCACCCGCAGAGCAACAGAGCAGTTGAGCGAGCCAATGGTATCGTTATGCAGGGGATCAAACGCCGAGTGTTTGACTAGTTAATCAAATGGTTAGGAGCTTGGGTTCAAGAACTCCCGTCTGTATTATGGGCCGTTCGAACCACGACCAGTCGTGCGACCGGTGAAACGCCATTCTTCTTGGTTTATGGTGCTAAAGCCATCCTTCCTCCAGAACTAAAACTTGGCTCTGCTCGGACTGATTGTTTCAACGAAAATGATCGAGAATGAGCAGCGACAGCGACATCAATTTCCTTGAAGAAGCAGCGAAACCAAGCCTGAACGATCAGCGGTATATCAACAAGCCATGCGAAGGTACCATAGTCGTAAGGTGCAACCTCTCAGCCTCGCTGTAGGTGATCTGGTTCTCAGAAAAATTCAGAATTAAGCAAATCGCAACAAAATTTCTCCCAAGTGGGAAGCTCCTTACACTGTGGTCGAAGTCACCCAACCAGGTTCTGTACGACTAGCCATGTCGGACGGGCAAGTTTTGTCAAATTCTTGGAACATTGATCAATTGCGTAAGTTCTATGTCTAATTATTTTGTACACTATTTCAATTCTTTTTTCATTTAATTAGTACTTTCATTTGTTTCTTTTCGACGAGTGATATGGTTTATATATCTATACCTATATTCTGGTCAGCTACTATTGTTATTTGCGATGGTCGGAGAAGATAATTTTTCTCTCCGGTATCCTTTATCAGGATCTCTGTTACTCTTTGGCAACAGCATCTGTGTCATACGCTGTATAGGTCAGTCGTGATCATTCCATGAATGATTTCCACGCGCGACCATACGAGTAAACCCCATAATACAAATAACTTCATATAGTGCCTTATACTATTAAGATCGTGAAGACTATATTTCTTCATTTCAAAATTTTGTTCTACTCTCGTTTGGTTACTGGTTGGAACACGGAAAGCCTCCTAGTCGAAGTCTCCCCTTTTTCGCACGTGGTCCTGTCCACTGGAAGGAGCTTCCTAGCGACGATTCTTTTCTTACGATCCTTGCTGCCAGTCAGACTTGAGTCTGAGCATGTTTTGCGAAATATTTTTCTATATCTTCTGTTCTTAGCAGTTTTTTCGACCAGTTTTGGGTCATATATATAAATACGATCACTTATCGTTTTTTGCATACATTCTTGCATTTCTACTTTTGTCAACACAACAAATATTTTTCCGGCCATATACAATTTTGTTTGGTATTTTGATTATGACAAACTAAGATCTATAACTAGTCGAAATCATACACTGGTTCCGACCAAACTGATTTCCTAGTATTGTTACGATCCGTTTTGTCTTATGATCAGTATATGCCTTCAAAACAATGGTTTCGACTTTCATTCTCTTTCTTGGCTAACTGCATGTCTAGTAAGGCTCTTCTACTACAAAGCAGTCGGGGGCTAGGGAGTATACGAGAATTTCAAAAAGTGAACGGGATAAACAAAAGAATTGTTGATGACATAAAGGTAAGTTTTATATATTTTATAATCCTTATATTACAATGTTCTACTCTTGAATATCTCCAGACTAATTACTGCTTGATGGAGACCCGACCTCCATTTCCTCTGTAACTTCGTCTCCAAGCAGCCTTAGTTCTTTCATAAACTTGGTCGCCTCATCAAGCAAGCAGTTGAAGTCATCTTCAACGGCTTGGAGATCAATGGCGGGGTCGGAAGCCTTCAGTTTTGCCAGTGTAAAACTAACTCCATTGGCAACGCCTTCTTTTATAGTCTGGGCATAATTTTCTCGAGTATTCTTGAGCAGACCACTGAGATCTTCTAGACGTTGGCCCAAATAGTTCATTTTCTTTATTGGATCTCTTAGGTCAGGCACACTTGATCCTGATCCCATATTAAAGATCATTTTGTTTAAAGTATGAATCTTTTCATCAAGATTTTGCACAAGAGCTGCCTCCTTATCCTGCTCAAATTCCAGAGCCTTTTCTGCTCTATTCAGCGCTTGCGTTTGCTCTACACGAGTAAAACAAGTAATAAGTACAACATGATTAGAGAAGGATAATAAGTCAAGTCTACGACTTATTACCTTCAATTTTCTTATTAAGAGTTTCATTTCTAGTCATCGCCTCCGCAATCGACCGGTCCTTAGCCTGATTTTCTTCCTCAAGCTGGGTTATTCTGGCTTTATCAGCCACGACCTCTTCTTTTATTTTCTCCAAATCTATCGAATATGATAAGAGAGAATAATTAGAGAAGAACAAAGTATTGAAGAAGAAACGAGGTTATAAGAAGAAAGTTCTTACTTTCCAATTCGGAGTGTTTTCGCTCTAAGTCCTTAATTCGCTGGGTCAGTCCTCCGACCACAGCAAAATTCTCGACCATGTGCTACACAAATAGCATTTCCTCTTTCAATTTTCTTGTAAAATTTTAAAAGAGAAATTATGAAACTGGTCGTAGAAAACTTACCTGGATTGCCACGTCATTATAATCAGCAAAGATGAAATCATGACTTATCTTGACTTGACGATCCGATGTTTTTCCCCGTGCCTCGTCAAGCTCCTTATCGTCGATAAATCGGGGACGAAAAGGGAACTTGTTAGGTTGAGAGGGATTACCAACAGTGGTCGGAACCTGTTGAGGGCCTTTAGGGGCATCTACCTCCGCAGAAGGAGTTAGAACCACAACTGGATCCAGCTCGACTGTTGGCATCACCACCTGCTTGGGAGCTTTCTCGACCACTTTATCCTCAGGAACTTTGTCCTGTAAAGTGCTTTGGACAAGGACTTCCACGGGTGCCTGGTCCTCAGGAACATTCTGATCGGATACGAACGGAACACCAGAAGACCTATACAAAACGAAGAAAGGAAACTCAAAACTCCAAATCATCAAAAACTAGTAAAGGTATGCACTCATACGATCTTTTCATTTGTATATACCTAGTTGATTTCTTGGTTTTGACTTTGAAACGCGGTAGAGTAAACTCTGTACCGCTAGCCTTCCTTTTCTTTTCAACCAATTTTGCCGGTTCTGAACCGACAGGGTTGGTTAAACCCCTCACATCCTCCAACATGAGGTCGGAAGCCATATCCTCGACCAACTGGTCGAGGGTAGCATTCATGACCATCGGGTCGGAGGGTGTGGTCTCATCAGCCTTCAGATCAGTTGTTTCAGTAAAAACTGTTAGGTCGTGAACGACCACTCTAGGGCCTACAATTTCCGCAGCTCTACTTTGCGGACCTTCAATTTTTTCCACCTAAATCAAAAAACAAGTTTGGTAAGGTGATGAAATTTTCTATCTAAAATATATATACTTTTCTTCAAAAGCTCTTTTTTACCTCGGGAGAATCATCTTCTTCCAACGCCTCTGGGCAGGAGTCGGTCGGAACCACGGTAGGATCATCATCCTCACCAAGTTGCATGACTCTTAATCCTACCGCCTACAAAATTAGAGCAAGATCAATAAACTGATCGGAGAATATATATATATATATATATATATATATATATATATATATATATATAAGATAAGATAAGAAAAGAAATAATTGATTATCTACCTTAAGTCTCGTTAATCTCTCTTTAGCAGAGACTATCGCCAATATGTCGGGAAACGCAGCCTTCTCGCTAGACTCCCCGGCGCAGATTATTCTGATCCGCTCCTTGATCTCGTCAGGATAGAGGGCTTCAAAAAAGGCAAAAGAAATTTTAAGGTTTTTTTTATGATAATCAGTTAATAAACTGTACTGGTCGGAGCTTCTTCAAAGACTTACCATCTCGTGAGTCCGTGATTGCTTCATCACGACTAATGAACCAAAGCAGGGATTGTGTTCGGAGCTTTAGAGGACTAATTCGGCGCATGGTGAAATCTCTCACCACATGCCAGGAAGTTAAGCTCTTGTTCTTTAGATCTTGAATGGCATCTGCCCATCTCCCGACCATCCCTGTCTTCTCCACGGTCCTCCTCCATTTAGGATTCTCGTTCGCCCTAATTCCGACGAAGTAGAGGCCATCATCTCTCGTAACTGTCATGTAAAGCCAGTTCTTTTTCCATGACGTACACAAGGACTTCGAGTACATTTGAATGTACTAATCGGCCTTCCCGTCGTGAAGGCGCAGTGTGCATTCTCCGGGAGCCCCCGTGGATCTTCCTGACATCGCCATCCGATAGAAGTACCTGAAGAGCTTCAAATTGGACACACTCCTAGGTACACCTCGCATAAGTAGGTAAAACTGCTAATGTTGGCGATGGAATTCGGAGCCAAATTCACCAACTCCACCCCATAGTACTCTAGAATGCGGGGGAGGAATTTGTGCACCGGTACCCTCAATCCGCACTCAATGTAGGCGAGGAAAACTGGAATTTCCCTATCTTTGCGGCTTGGAAAGTGTTCTCCAACCGCTGACCTCCACCTGACCAGATTCTTGTCAGGGAGCATTCCGATCTTCTCCAGCGCCTCAAGCTTCTTCACACTTAGATCTGAAGCCACCCACTTTGTGATTTGATCCGACATGGTGAAAATTCTCAAAGGGGTGAGTAGTGGTCGGAGGAGGCTTTGAGGTCGGAAAAACAAAAAGAGGTCAGAGAGATTTTCTTGGCAAGAAATTGAAGGGGATTGAAAGAAGATCTGGAAGCGTAAGAAGCTGTAAAGCCCAGCAATGGAGATTTATAGCTTCAGATCTTTAACTACAAACGGGAGTTATCTAAAAAGTCCAACGGACAAAAGCCTTTTTTGTCCAACGGACAGAAAAACTCTTAAATTCCCAAGGCAAGTTCTCAACTTTAAAGTGAACATAGACCATTTCGTATATCACGACATTAAATGAGGTCTGCCCGATATGACTTCATCGGAAGAGAAGAGTTCACACGACCTGTTCATTTAAAGTTCGGAGGCTAGCTGACGAGGATTAAAACCTCTATGTATTATTTTAATACATAATAAAAGACCATACGTCTTCATGGTCGTAACCCCTAAGGCTAACGACCTCACTGGTCGTAAGGTTTCTAGAGTTTACATAAGGGTACCCTGGTCGGACAAGGTCCTGTGCCTAGTCTCCAACCAGGTAACTGCTTGGAAAAGCTATGAACTGGTGTATAGATATGATTCTAGGTATATCCTTTACCGTGTGATGAATGGAACACGTGCTACGTGCTCCAAACCGCACGATGTTACACAGTCCTAAGACACTGACAACAACCACCGTACGGTTGAGTGTCTCACAGACACTTAACTGTAGAGCAGTTGACACATTATCAACTGACGCTTCACTCCGACTAGTCACGAGGCCTTACCAGGGACGCCTTCTCCAGGAGTAACTGCCACCCCTTTGGAAGTTATTTAAGGATGGAGCGCAGAAGACCAAAGGGCGATCTGAGACAAGCAAGATAGCATCATCAGATTAGAGCATAGCAATTTTCACATTTGGTGTAATTAGGATTAGTCCCTAGTTGAGTCGTAAGCACCCCCTATAAATCCAGTTCATATAAATAAAGAGCGGCCCCATTCTCTCCTAGGAAATATCACGTCATTTTTCTCTTTTATTTTGTAAGATCGTCGACTCGATCGTCGACAGGTACCTAAAAACACAAACAACAGCAAGAGTGAGTCCAAAGACTCAGCAAAGTACAAATAGTAAGACATTATAATACACAATTATAACATTAACATCCATCCCCAAATCTTTACAATAAAACAAATCACATGCTTATGCAATGCAAATGCGCAATGCATCTTTTCCTTTTTCTCTTTGCATTTACTGGTAATGCGGAGTATGCAACCGTCGATGCATACCCATACCTGTGCCTTCTAGCACAGGGACCATAAGCCCACACTCCACAAGTGTGGGGACCACAAGCCCGTCATATACATGACGGGGACCTCAAATCAATGCTTGGTCACCAAGTGACCAAGCCTCAAATATGATAACATGATGCACATGAACAATTCTTTTATCCATCATAACCAAGTATTAGTAGCAGCATCATGCATGAATAAAAACTTACTCATACTTCTAGCATTCATGATCATTGACATACATATCATTCTAGCATCCATGAATATCGAATGTATACATAATACTTGCAAACAAGAACAATCTCTTCTAAGTAATCCATCACTAACTGTACTTGCCTCAACCGTGCGAAGATGGAGGACGCGAAGAGGGCGCTGCCCCCGGGACCAAACCCCCACCTGAATTAATTTAACAAGCACTCCAAGATAGCAATTCTGGACAAAAACAAAGCTAGAAGCAAATACAAATTCTCTACACTCTCTAGCGCAATCCCAACTCCAAAATCCTAAACATCAGTTTGTCCCCTCAACAGACAGTCCCCTTAAAAAATCGATAACATTTCATACAGAGATCCAAATGTGGTGTTCTTAGACTTTCTGGAAATATTATCAAATTCCCCACATAAACCTAGTTGGTGAGCTTTCTAGTTTTGGCCATCTTCTACCCTTACCAAACTGATTAAAAGAACCTCTAAACCTCGTTAGGAGTTCTGGACAGCAACACTAAATATAACGCAACTTTCAGTACACAAGGCCAAATTTTATGTTCTTTAGCTTTATGGAAATCTTAACAAAATACCTACAACTTTTGTTATAGTGAGATATTCCAAATAATCCATTAACTATTTGCTATTGACCGATCAATATTAACTGTCAGAATTTTGAAAGAACTACAGAACAGCAGCGCTACGAAATTCATATCTCCTAGTCCTCTCATCCAAACGACATGATCCAATACTCTACAGAAAGCTAGAGACGTCACCCACAACTCTCTAGGAGGTGTCTAGGACAGAATCCGCAATTAACTTCCTCAAAACCGTTGGCCAACACTAACTACACTAACCAGATCTAATACCGACATTGCCTAATTACATGATTTCACTACTAATCGAATGGGGATCGAGATTATCCTTGTAGAACTGCTAAAGAATGACAAAATCACCTCGAGATCCCTCTCCCCTCCCTTCTTCCCCTTCCTTCTTCTTCCTTCTTCTTGGCCGACAGCAATGGAAGAGCACTACCAAGAGGGAGGGGAATAGCAATGGAGTGTAAGGGGCAGGTGTACTGCAGCATGCACTATAGCGGCGGTGGCTACTATAACTACAGTGTAGGTTAGGGTTTTCCCCCTCCTTTTATTGGTGGCCGGCCCCTCATGGGCCTCCTAGGCCAAGGCCCGAGGCCTAGGTTGCCGAAGAACTGCAGAAACCTCCTTTTTCTTATGTCTAATTTCTCTTTTGAATGCTTTCTTTCTTAGAATAAATCGAAGTATTACATCCCTATTGCATGAGCAACGCATTTTGGGTACTCTAGCGGCTTGGGGTGGCTCGAGGTTGGCTTGGCTGTGGCGGCGGTGGCGTACAACCGAAGCAGGGGAGTGGCACGGTGGTGCTCCAGCCATGCTCCGACTAAATTGGCTGGGGCTTGAGCTTCAGTGGACCGAGGGGAGCTTGGGGTGGTAGCAGTAGGTCTTGGGTGGTCTGTGGTGGAATGGCGTCATGAGCTGTGGGCGGCACGGTGAAGGAGCATTGCAGCGGCGAGCTAGTAGCGGGGATGGTGAACGTGGTGGTCGGGGGCGGCTTTGCGTTGTTGGGGCGTGGCCCATGATGGGGTTGTGGAGGTGGGGGTGTGGATGGAGCAGCAGATCGAGATGGGAGCTCACCGGGAGCTTTCGGGCATGGTGGCGATTGGCGACGGTGGCTGTGGTTGGCGAAAGAGGGTGTTGGGAAGGTTGTAGTGGTGCTAACGGAAAGATGGAGTTGCAGCCGTGGGAAGGCGGTGGCAGTAGTAGTCGAGCTGGGGCGAGCACGTGCATGGAAGCGGCATGGACGACGGGGAGGGTTTGGCGCTGCGGGAGGATGGAGCTGGGTCTCGGTGGTGACACGAGAATGGACGCACCTTACTTGGAGAATCTTGGTGGGTTTTGGCGGTAGGCCGGTGTGTGTGAGGTGAAGCGGTCTTGTGTGGCGAGTAGTGGCGTGACATAATCTGACGAGAACAGGGAAAAAGTGGATTTGCGAGGGGCGTTTTCGACTAGGGAAGTCGAGAAGACGGAAAGGGATATCAGAACAAGGCGAAGACTTTCCGAATTTGGCAAGAAATCCAAATTTTGAAATTTTCGGGGTGTTACAAACATATTACCTAAGGTTGTTAAAATCACAATTCTAGTCGTCCTACAACACCAATACGATCAAAATCGTACATTGAGTCGTACCTAGTAGAATCATTGTAGAATTGCACTCTTAGTTGTAAAATCAGGTAGAATCACGGTAGAATCGTGTAGAATCACGCATCAACTCAAATTATAAAAGATTTAGGTGCTTGGTTGTGTCCTGTCCCTCAATTCAAGTTTTATGATAAGTACTAAGTAATTTGTACGTTGGACATTAAGATTAGGAGGTTTGGAATAATAAATATTATTTTATTTATTTTACTTTTTATGTAAAATGTTCAGGCAATGGCAAGGTTATTAAAATCAATATTCTAGCCATAGCTCTAAATGACATGGAATCTAAACTACGGTTTAGACATTTATCAATCAAATTAGATGCCAAATGACCAAATAAACACTCATACTAATGAGGATTGTAGACCAGTCAATAATACAGGTATATGTTTGTTTACTTATTTATAAATAAACCAGATCCTTACTGGGCCCAAATTAGTTTGCTAGGCCTAAGATAAATCAAAGCAGTCAGAAGGTGGGCCCAAAAGTCTTTTCTTGGGCCATTCTCAAACATCTTCTGGACGTCCTGTTGGACCTCCCCTGAGAGGTCTTCTCAGACCATTCCAGGATCTCTCCCCCGCAGAAGAGGTCCTCAAAAGCGCTTACCCACGTGTGGTTAATAATAGCACACGTGGAGAGAGGGTATTGACCATTGCATCTGGAGTCACATAACTATCGTCATGAAAGGACACAATGATTGGCTTAAAGGGACGTGACTATTGGCGTGAAGAGGCACCACTGCAACCAATTGCTGATGTTTGTAGAACTATAAAAACCCGGCCTGTGCGCCTTTGTAATGATCCGATATCTTGTACACTAACCCTAATCCACGTTTATTCACAGTCGCTCTCCCTGTAATCAGAGCATACCCTTTGTAATATGCATCATCGTTTGAGTCCTTTGGCGAATAGACATCAATCTTCATTTTCTTCATATACTTTTATTTGTCCGTTCGGTGACAAGAGTTCTAGACGTCGACGGCTAGCGCCGTCCGTGGGGATCACCGTCACAATCTTCGTAACTCAATTCTAGTGAGGCATCCAGTGCCATGCATATGAATCGAAGTCTACTGGAGTGGAGAGCAGAAAGCATCCTTGACGTTTTCGACTACGATGTCCACATGGAGGAAAGCTTTGTCCTCGTATGCGGCAACGCCAACAGTTCCTTTGAAGCCATTGCCGAAGCACCATCGCCCGCCGGGTCCACACCCACTGGCTCTATGCCGGCCATGCCTTCGTCCACAAGTGCCACTGTGGATGAGTACTATCCCATGCCTGTCACCCTTAGAGAAGGAGATTCGAAAGATTCCTAGAGCCCGACGTGTTGGGTTACGGGTAGGCTACGATAGCAATAAATTAAAATTGTCTACCACGTAAACTAGGAAGCCAAGCAAGTAGATGATCACAGATCGTTACCACCAAACGCGCAGAGCAGCAGAAGAAGTGTTGGAGTAGCCTGGTCCAACGTAGAGCGCGTCGATGTAGTGGTCATAGTCGATCGTCCAGCGTCCTTGCAAGTCAATCGTCTCCTCCAGCAACCTCAGTAGTTCCTTATGAAGATCGCGGATCGTCCTCAAGCGCAACAGCGACCGTAGTAGTGCCTCTACGGTATCCACACGTCCAGGGAAGGAACAACCGTATGCCGGTGTGCTAGCACCAAGTCGCACGGCAGAGCTCTCATGAAGATGGCGGCTAGGGTTTCAATGGAACAACTCAACTCACGACTTTCGTGTGTCTTGTCTGTTACGTTCACCTCCCACGTTCCCAATAGCCTCATGCATCTCCTTATATAGTGCTCATGACGGATCCTATTCGAACACGTTTGACGAATCGTATCCGTGCTGGTTTGTTCCAACCCATTAAGTGTGTGACCCGTTAGGTTCATACGTAATCAGTTGTGACTCGAAAACCCTTTCCGACCATGAGTCGTTAGCGGTTTCTAGCAGGACATTACAATTCCCGAATACACACAGAATATATCGAACGAACCTTAATGCAATATGATCTACGACCAGGTCCTCATCACTTAAGACCAGGTCCTATCTCTATATGACCTGTTCGTATTTAGTCACGACTAGTTCGTAACTCTATATGACCTGTTCGTATTTGGTCACGACTAGTTCGTAACTCCTCATGACCAGGTTACGACCACTCTGTGATTACGTTCGACCAGTCTACGACTAGCTCGTATCTCCATACGACCAGTTTGTAACTGATCGAATTAAGCGACCTACTCATGTATTCTCCCTTTGCCTCACGATGTCTGTTGAACTCCAGGTGAGATGTTGTGTCATCCATGGACTGTTCAATACTTTCTTGATCGAATGTCGGATAAGTTCACGTGGTCGAACACTTCGACCACTAGTAGCATGGCCATGCACTTTCTTTATCCGATCACAATGAGGGGCCCAGAGACATCTCTCCTGTTATGTTAGGAGGGGCAAATCCCATATCCGACCAGTCACATTCCTCTGCATGTTTCATAGCATACCCGAAAGCTACCTTTATAACTACCCAGTTACGAGTAGCGATTGGCAACTTCTAAGAGTGCTATTACACATGTAGGAAACCATACTGATCTCAGGTCTAAGGATTATACATCATCATTGCTTGATACCAACTAACGGCATATAGAATCATAACAATCTCAATAGTGTCTCAAGGTGGGTCAATCCAACCCCATGTTCTCTAACATGTGTTCACATTATTGATTCGATATCCCTATATCCATGACCGATGAAACATGGTCATCAATCAAGACATGTGTGCTGGTTGATAGAGTCACTGGTGTTCCAACCATTGACATCTGGCCAGGGATTCATTTAGAACGACATCATATAAGTTAAGAGTTTCACCAACAAGTCACATACTTGTTAATCTTCATAACCAATGATTCATTCAAGGAACAGGATAACATATTATCCAATATGATGAACATAATGAAATATAATCATCTCTATGATTACCACTAGGGCATATTTCCAACATGACATGTCAAGATGATCTCGCTGGTAGCCTCCACGTTGAGGGCCTGGAGAGAACATCTAGGGAGAATCTTCTCTTCACCTTATAATATACCTGATCCTCCTCTTTAGAGGACGACGACATGTTTATTCCCTCTGCATGTTCCAAAGTCCATCATGTCGCCACCCTTGGTGACAATCAATCCTATGCTAGTGACGAACCTGAGACATCAGGATAACACCAGGAACAAGAAGAAAGGGAACGCCTACAGCAAGAGGAGGCCTGACAAACCGAGATACGTGCCGCCACACAAGCGCACATTTCACAGGTGCGCAACCACTACTACCGGGACACCCCTGGTTCTGCAGCGAGGACGCCACAACAGGCGATGCATATGCCACTGCCACGGGCGACGATGGTAAGGGACCCAAACACCTTGCAAACCCCCATGCAGGAGGATTCCCCTGCGAAACGCGTTCGCTAGTTAGCGAGCGCCATCGCACGCCCTCCGGAGGGATTTACTCTGGAACAAGGTGTGCAAGTAATGCGTTCTATCACACAAGAGCTACAGGATGCCGCAGACAATATCTCCACTCGATCGCATATCACGCTTTCCCAGACGAACTCTCGTTTAGAAGGGTCCTCACTTGGACGACGAAGGCAAGGCTGAAGTGATGGTGTTCCTGGCCGTCACGTCTAAGGCCAAGGTGAGTAATACACCCGTTTTTCGGGACGTGATAGATGTCGCAGATCTCCTGCTGGTCATAATAATCATCGCAATATACGATAATGTGTTGGACCTTATGCAGGTTGCAAAGCTTTCTCTCCCAGACTAAGAAATGTTACCTGGCCGGATAAGGTCAAACCAGGAAGTATGGAAAATTTTGACAGGACACAAAACCCGTCAGAGTTTCTCCAAGTCTATACTACCGCCATTCAGGCTACTGGAGGCGATGATAAGGTAATGGCTAATTATTTACCCAATGTTCTAAAGGGTTCCGCCAGGACCTGGTTGTTCAACCAGCCTAAGGGATCCATATATAACTAGGAGATGCTTTGTAATACACTGCAAAATAACTTCAAAAGTTGTTATGCAAAACCGGGGAAGAGGGATGATTTGCATCGGCTCCGTCAAACCCCCAACGAAAATTTACGTCAGTTTATAAAGCATTTCATAGAAGTTTGTAACACTATACCAAACATTTCTGACGACTCTGTGATTCAAGCTTTTAAACAGGCAGTCAGGGATCGAAGGTTCACAGAGGACCTCAATTCAACCCGCCTAGGACCATTTCAAAACTCTTTGACATGGTTGATCGATACTCTGATGCCAACGAGGAGTGGAGTGGAACCGAATGGTGGACAAAGGGACCACCCCTCCTCAGCCAGACCTCGAGGACGTCAAAGATAAAAAGTCCAAGAGGTTCGAAGGCTCTACGAGCAGCAAGGTGAAACCCAAGAAGAAGGAGAAGGGGAGTTCCAAGCAACCCACCAGGGAGGTCGCTGCCATTGACCAGCGACCACCCTACGAGAAAAGCAAAGGTCCTTGGAGCAAAAAGAGGCAAGGAGGTCGTTTGAACGACTGTACTACCTCGCATGCTGCAAATGTGTCAAGGAGCAATGAGCGTTGGTGCCCATTGCATAAGGTTCCTGGCCATGACCACGGCAACTACCGTACTTGGCAGAAGCAGATGGAGGAGTATTACGACGGGAAGGGTCCAATGCTTGTCCCGCCAAAAGGTAGTGGACCACCAGTGGTCCGAACCAACAACAAAGACACGAAGATGCCATTTCAGAGGATGGATCACCACATCAATGTCATCTACAGGGGCTCTACCGCATACACCACCAAGCGGTAGTACAAGGCGGCATGGAGAGACGTCAATAATGTTGGGGCTCCACCTAGCTGTCCGGAGTACCCCAAGTGGTCAGAGACCTCCCTGACCTTCACCAAGGAGGACGTCCCTAAAGGTATGTCTACTTCCCTTAAATTACCTTTAGTTGTTTCCCCTACCATAAGTAATTGCAGAGTATGGAGAGTATTGATAGATAGCGGTAGTTCTTTAGATTTGTTGTTTATTAATACTTTAGATGAGATGCAAATTCCTCGTTATAAGATTAAACCCATGATAAGCTTCTTCTATGGGATAGTGTCAGGTATGTCTGTTACACCTATAGGGCAAATAGTATTACTAGTAACATTCCGTACTGCTACCAATTTTTGAACTAAATTAATCACTTTTGAAGTGGTTGACTTCGAGTCTGCCTATAATGCAATTCTGGGTAGACCTTCTCTAACAAAATTCATGATAGCCACGCCTACCAGAAGATCAAGATCCCTAGGCCAAAGGGTGTAATTGTGGTGCAAGGTGATCAGGCTGTCGCACTTTCATGTGATCATAAGTCGCTAGAACTTGTCGGTAAGTTACCTCTGAAAGATCTTACTTTAGAGGATAAAACAGAGAAGGCCGCGAAAATAAAGGCTACTCCTCAGCCCGGATTGGCATGGGATTAAGCGAGAAATAGGAAGATGAGCTCCTCAACTTCCTCCGGGCCAGCTCGGATGTCTTTGTGTGGAAACCATCTAACATGCCTGGGGTCCCAAGGGAGGTGATTGAGCACAGGCTAGCCATTCAGCCTGAGAAAAAACCAGTCTTCGAGCCAATAGTAGATATTGGCTAGGGGTTAGAGACATATCTAGAAATTGGAGTCTTGATCTTGTTTTTCGGTACTGAGGTTAGGACCGGAGTTGGAATTGAAGTAGGAGGCTTTGGTGGAACTGAGGTTGAAGCCGGTGCAGGTTTCGTCTTCTTTTGCACGACGAGAGGTCTGCAGCTTATCCCAGCATTCTTTGCTAAAGGAGGGGCAGAGCTTGTGCCAACGTCTGAGATAGGATGCTTCTTCGATGTCATCTATTCAGAAAACACAAGTCATACATGAATAAAAACATTTCTTATGTCTGGCTCTTCTTGTTAATACCTACCACTTTGCGATCTTTCCTAAGTGACAAAGCAGCCCCAATTAAGCTTGGGGGCTGCGCTTCTAAATCAATCGGTTCCTTTTCTGGTACCCAATCCTTCAACAGAACTGAGGCCCTGACAAGGACCTCATCATCCAAAAAAGCTGTAATATGATGAAAGATTACTCTACTTGAACTACAAAATTCAGTTCAGGTAAAAAGGTAAATGGAGTGTTACCATTTTTCAGGGATGTCATAATTACAGGATAGTATTTCTCTCTTTTGGAGGGGGGAGATCCTATTCTTGAGGAAGTTAAGGACAATCTTTCGTCCAGTCAGACCTCTCCTCACCAGGTTATTTATCACTAGGACCACATTCTTCTCATCATCAGAGAGTTTGATCTCCTTGTCAGGGACTCAGTTTTCTGGGGACCACTCCGGTGGTGCATTGTGGCTATGAGTAATCCTACTCTCTTGCAGAATAGTAGAATAAAACCATTCTTTGCTCCATATTTGGCTGGCATCCTTGGTAGCCAAGAAAGGAAAAACCCTCTTATTGGCATCTTGAAACTTAAAATAGAAGGAGCCCAAGGCACCAGCGGCTTTCTTGTTGTGAATGATTTGGTAATAAAACCTAAACAGACGCAGACTAGAGACTATTCCTAAAAACGCCTCAAACATGTGGCAAAGATGCTAAGTACTAGAATTGAATTCAGTACGAGATGAACTAATTATATCCTATAATGATTAAGAACTTCAATCAAGAAATCACTCTCGGGTAAACGAAGGCCTGCCCGGAGATAAGGCACGAAGAGTACTGTAAAGCCAGCCGGAGGGTATGGCTCAATCTCCCTCCCCAGCGCACGCCACTCGATAATAGCCTTCTTCGGTAGATGCCCGTCTTGCTCTAGCCCTTTGAGCTCCTCAGCGGACAACATCGACGATTTCCATCCCGCCACTGCCTCGGTTCAGTGGTGGACTGGGGGATTCTTATCTCTTCGAAGGCTTGAGAAAGACGAAGGGCTCTTGGCGAATGAGTAAAGTAAAAACGACTGGGGTAAATCATGCCTAAGGAAAGGTAAAAATTCATACACACACACACACACACAAACACACACCCTTGGTGCATTTAAAACCCCTAACTCTATGATGAGATGGTTGCACCTCAACCAGTGATGACATGACAACTCATACTCAGTGAAGGAAGTTTTTTCGTGCGTCAGAGACGTGCAAGAAAAAGCAGTTGAAAAGTTTCTCTTTTTCCAAAGTTATCTTTGTACCGTAATCATTACGAGTAAAAAAGTATAACATCTTTAAAACGGAAACTACCTCGACATGTGCTCTGAGAAGTGTTCACCTGATCATCAGAATTTTCCTTCTACCAATTTCTTGGAGATTTCACAGAATAAATTGGCTTCTCGACCACCTTGGAAGCATAAAATCCAGAGATCATAACCACAAGGTGGTCGAAAAAGTCAAATTTATTCTATAAAGTATGTCTTCTTCATGATCTCTGCTACCATGATACATCATCTACTCAAACTAAAGGAGTTTGAAGATAAGTGTTCTAAGATAAAGTGGAGGTAGGAAAGATAGAAAGTTTGTGAAGGAATTTTTCTTAAGTTTTGCCCTTCCTGATGGTTACTTATGGACCAACAATTTGCGGCAAAATAAAGATGGAAGTCCAAAGGACAAGATTTCATAATAATCTGTTCCTAATAAATCGTTGGAAGCTAAAGCATGGCCGCCTCTTTGAGAATTGTTTTCATAAATGAAGACGGTTAATGCTCCTCTTCTTATATTCTCAGAAAAAATAGTTATGTTTTTACAACTCAAGTGAAATTACCTTCTTAACTAAGTCTATTTCTGGTCAAATAGAGTATCAGTCGGAAAAGATTTACTTCTGATCCCAAATTTATGACCTCCTTCTCAAGTAAGTCATTTTTCACTTGAAGTTGGGGGGCTAGCTAACGAGGATTGTTGACCACTTAGTAATACATGTATATCTTTGTTTACTTATTTATAAATAAACTGGATCCTTACTGGGCCTAAATTAGCTTGCTGGGTCCAAGATCAATCAAAGCGGTCAGAAGGTGGGCCCAAAAGTCTTTTCTTGGGCCATTCTCAAACATCTTCTGGACGTCCTATTGGACCTCCCCTTAGAGGTCTTCTCAGACCATTCCAGGACCTCTCCCCCCCACAGAAGAGGTCCTCAAAAGCGCTTACCCATGTGTGGTTAATAATAGCCCATGTGGAGAGAGGGTATTGACTGTTGCATCCAGAGTCACATAACGATCGTCATGAAAGGAAACAATGATTGGCTTAAAGGAACGCAACTATTGGCGTGAAGAGGCACCACTGCAACCAACTGCCAACGTTTGTAGAACTATAACAACCCGTCCTGTGCGCCTTTGTAATGATTTGATATCTTGTACACTAACCCTAATCCACGTTTATTCACAGCTGCTCTCCCTGTAATCAGAGCATACCATTTGCAATATACATCACCGTTTGAGTCATTTGGCGAATAGATAGCAATCTCTATTTTCTTTATATACTTTTGTTTGTCTGTTCTGTGACGAGAGTCCTAGACGTCGACACATACCACTCTTGGAATACACGACACATTGGAAAAAAATGTATTTTTGGTACAATCAGATAGAATCTTAGATTCTATGATTTGATCCTAAAATGCAATCCTACCGAAGTGTCTCTGATCTAATTCAGAATCACGATTATGACAACCTTACTCCTACCTAACCGATTGAATTAGTGGCCTGTCCCTATCGCGGAGACAACCCCACCAACCATGCAGCACCAGGCCATGCACGCGCCTGGTGTAACATCCCAAAATTCCTAATTTTGGGTGAGTATACTAAAAAGAGAGAGGGAATAAATTTAAGCATGTTTATATGTGGGAAAAGTAATAATTTGAGCATGTTTTTGGAAGTTTTCATCAAAGCAACTATTGCATTATATGTAAACAACAAATTGCAAGAATTGTTGATGAAAACATAGAACATATAAATTCTGGAAAATTTACACAAGAAACCACACTAAGTTAAGAGTCTCCACAAAAAATTTAATAAATTTTGGGGCCCGTTTTCTATGTTTATAATTTCTAACAACAATCAGCCTTTTCTGGAAAATTCAAAACCTATTTTGAATTTCCCGCTCATCTAATGGGCCAAAACCCATCTTGACCCACTACTCTGCTCCTCGCCTTAGCCCATGCCAACACCTCGCTCACCTCTCACTAACACATCAGGCCCGCTCATCACGACCTACCTTCCACCTCTCGCCTGCGCCCTGGTAGCACCAGCTCCCCATCCCATGTGCGCGACAGCCATCCCTGTTCCCATTTTCTCGCGCAACCGCCGGCATCTCACCGTTTTTCTCACGCAAATATCCTAGCTACATAAACAATGGGACGCATGTCGTCTTCCTCAGCTCACCCCCATTCCATTTCGCGCAATCTCGAGTTTAATTGCTCCTTGGTTTTGCGGGAATGTTTACATCGTCTTTGACGCTGGTGAGCACGCCTCCGCGGCTCCACCACTCTGGTGAGCTTCTTCTCCCATGACATTCATGTCATTATGATCCTAGAGTTTCACTCATCTTTCTCCTTTGCTCAATGCAGCCCCGGGATCCTCATAGCGCAACCGCGATTACCTGGTCCCCAACTCTGACATGAGCCCCATCCAAGCTGCCGCGTCCCCACCGAACCAGAAGGTTTGGACTCCCTCTGAGCGCGTCATCGCATGTTCCGTCCCTCACACATCTAATCCCCTCACTTAACACAGGCCAACTCACTATGAATTCGAGCTTCGCCTTCTTCTTCCTCATCCTCAGCCACCGCCACCATTTTCGACATTCCTCAAAACTCAGTGAGTCCCTGTTCAATTCCTCACGTCTACACCATCCTCAGCACACCCGTGAGCTAGTGCGCTGCTTCTTGTAGCGTCTCGATCGCCGTGAAGCACTGTCACTGTGAGCTCCCTTTGCGCCGCCGCTAATCACTGTCGACAAGTCGCTCCAGTACCCCTCCAGCCTCATCATCTTCACCCTCGTGGTCATGGTGAGCCCATGAACCTCATGTGTACTTTGATTTGCCAAGGGCGAATTGGTCGCGCCATTTCCCCGTAGCCACCCATGGCGCCGCTGCGGCTGCATGTCATCGGCTCGCCTCAGGTGACCCTAGGTCCTTGCGCCTAGCCCGTTAGCATCACCTGGACTCACTGAGTCCAGCGCGTCCATCCTTTAGCCCAGAGAATGCCTCCTTCGCAAAGAACGTCACAGACCCGAAGCTCCTCGTCGCCTCTCGCTACCATGACGACGTCTTCATCCACCTCTCCGGTCATCTTCACCACCTGTGACATCACCGTGACACCATCTCTCCATTTCTGAGCTCCCCCGAGCCTCTCCGCACCTGCCTCGCCATCGGCGAGTTTGCCTTCCCTCTCGACTGTGCGCAGCTCTGCTTCTCTGCTTCTCTCTCTGACCGGTGGGACCCGCATGATTAGGAGATGATTAGCGCTGAGTAATAGAGGTTAAAGCTATTAAGTCTATGACAAGTGGGACCAGTTGAAAAGATAATCAAAAATCTATTTTTAAACATATTTAGTAATGAGTCACTAACGTGTGGGACCTCTCTATTCCCAGTTTTAAAACGTGGTTTTAAAACCGATAGACTGGCATGTGGACCCCAGCTATCAGTAGGTTAAATCAAATTAGAATTTAATTATTTAGTTAATAGTTAATGAGTCTATGACATGTGGGACTGCCACTGTTTTTTATAAAATAAAATCAAGAAATAAACATGTGAGTCACTCACAAGTAGGGCCCACATGTAAGTTAATAAAATCTGGAAAATATAAAAATGAGAAAAGCCGCTTTCAGTTCAGAGGAAATACGCTTTATCCGTTGGAAAGTGTAAACCTCATAAATACTTTTTCGACGTCACCCTTTTATGTATTTCAGGATTTTCAAACCGATCAAATTTAAAATGTTAATAATTGTTGCATATGAACTCCAAATTGGATGATTCTTTTTTTTTTGCTAAATTTATCTAAAATCATGCTCTATCTGAATATGCAAAAATATTTGGATTTGGTTCGTGTTGAAATGGTTTTACTATTTATAATTTGCTCCTGGCTCTTTTTGAATAGACGTTTACAACACGAACGAAATTTTCGATGAACCTCCATCCTCATACTCATAAATACCAGAGCAAGGAAAGCAACCCTTTGACCATGTTGATCCCATTATTTCAATTATTGTATTTGTTTTGCAAATTCTATTATGCATGCGTGTATGTTTGAGTAAAAATTGCTATATTTGCGGGTATCGGTAGTTAAATTCCTATTCAATGCATGATACTCCTTAAAATATTGGTATCCTTACTGTTGTAGACTTTAGGATATGGTTTAGGCAATAGATGGCTTTGATTTGGGTATTTCAAGTGTGAATATCGCATAAATGCTTAGTCGAGCTCTAACTTTGACAAATTTGAAAAATGGATTAAATGTTGAATATAAATTTGGGAGATTTTGAAATGATGGCCTAGAGGAGTTGCCTCTGTTAATTTTTTATAAAAATAAAAAACGTAGATTACGACGAGGGCGAGTTATATTATGAACTGATGAATGTGATAGGGTTTCTCGCATGTAGATAGGGGAGATCCTCGCTCGGGTCAATTAAGAACCGAATGCTGGTGAATCTAATCTAAGA
Source organism: Phyllostachys edulis (assembly GCA_036346405.1). Classification (NCBI taxonomy): domain Eukaryota; kingdom Viridiplantae; phylum Streptophyta; class Magnoliopsida; order Poales; family Poaceae; genus Phyllostachys; species Phyllostachys edulis. The sequence continues at coordinate 2,726,332 of CM070546.1, read as the reverse complement.
CTAAGTGTACAACCACATGTACTGGTATGAGACAGCCTTAGCTAATTAAGTCATTAAAAACTAGCCTTGCATGTTGGAAGGTCGCAGTAGTACGAGCATGACCGGGTAGGCTTGCTCGAAGGGGCTCCCTTCACCAAGGAGTTGGAAACAAAGCTTGCCAATACAACGGTGAATGCCTCACTTTGACGGGAGGTACCCAAGATCGAAGTGAGGGTTATCATTCACTGGGCTAGTGCAAGGCTAGGACTAGGTGATGTAAAGGCTTTGTTATGGACTCTAGACTGCATACTAAAATATTGTGTGCGGTGGTATCGACAGATGTCGAACAAACTAGAGAACTCATATATTGAGTAAAGTTGTACATCTCTGCAAACTGTAAATCTATTTAAATAGCTGTGCTCGCGGTCGAGCATGCATAGTGCCGCCTCATCAGGTATAGTCTCTACTTTTGCAAAAACGGTTTTGTCGGGGAAAGAATGAGATGGTTTGATGTTGCTTAACTTGAGTGCCATGTCTATGGCTGAGAAAGAAATGTTGATCGCAGTCGAGGATGGTTGTGATTTATTATTTATTAAGTTACATACTTGTTGTTCCTTCATCAGTTAACCGATCTTTAAACTTTCGTTGCAAAATACTACGTATTGATATTACAAATAAAATGTTCTTAATGCTGAAAATAACTTGTAGCATAGAGCCTCATCTCTTGTTAGCCATGCATTTATATTATTTTTTGCAATACACCACAACTCTTGCTGAGTATGTAATGTACTCAATCTTGCTTAAATTATTGTTCAGAGGATGAGGATGAGCAGATTTCGAACGATACCTTCTCTGCTCCCGGTACTAGGCGGTATAGGGACATGTATTTCTATGGTCTTGTCCTTGTCGGTTGCCTGAGGGTTTGGATGGGTACACCGCTGGACTTTTGCATTTAAATTACTATGTTTTCGCTGCTACTTCTAATACTTGATCTTTTATTTGGCCGGTCGGCCGTGTAATGTAAATTATGTAAATGTTTTATGTAAATGTTTAAGTTAAGTTCCATATTTGTTTAATGTTGTTTGTAATTATGTATGGATGTGTATGCCAATGTTGTGGATGTGTGTACTAGCCACTAATCGTGGGACTAGTACGGTACACACACACACGAGGGTTTCGGGTATTCAAAGGCTGGGTCCGACATCATTGGTATTAGAGCCATACTGATTGTAAGTCAAGCCCTAGTTGGAATGGACGTTAGATTAGGATTTGGTTTTCAAAATACAACCTATTTTAATCATAAAAATAGTTGTGAAAAATATAGAAGTTTTTGCTAATCTTACCCCTCTTAGCATTCTCCTCTCATCTAAGTCATTCTTTTGCTCTCTTTTCTCACATTCTCTCAAATAGTCTTTGATTTGAAAAGAAAAGGTGCTCTCTGAAAATAAAGGTTTTTAGCAATAATTAAATCACTAAAAACATAACCTAAATGCTTTGGTAAGGTCCCTAAAACATTGTACCATAAGGTCTTTCGAAAACTCGTTTTAAACCAATGTAAACGCTAGTATAGATAGCTCTTTATAAAAATTTCAAAACCTAGTATGTACTGAAAATGATGTGATGTATTAGTCCTTAACCCCTCCCAGCTTCATTTTGTGATGATTTGATTGGGCATTATGGAGGTTTATTTAGAACAAGTAGACCAAGGGGTAGTATAACCTGGAAATGAACCTTACATGTTAGTAAACTATTGTAGAGAATGTATAAAAACTTGTGCAGCATTCTTCTCTCTTTTTAGTGTTATTTCTTATCTATGCCTCTCATTATGTGTAGAAATGATCACTAACTCTTACATTTTTCAAAAATTGCAGATGACCACCTATTGGGAACCGCAGTACCGGACCAGCGTGTTTGAGGAGGGCACCCTACAGCACACCCTATGGGTGATGCTACAACGTGTTCACTGGCCTCATATGCCGCTATACATTATCTTCAGCACGCCCTCCAGCGTGGCTTCCACCGAGTACCTCACCCAGGTGCTCATTCAGGGACGACACTTTGGAGACCCCTCGTTTTGCTACTACGGGCGGGTCTCCTGCACCCTGATGTCGCTATACGACACAGCTTACGTCGCCATCGTACGTCTTTGACATGAGCTGCTCGAGTGAGATGACATGTTCTTCTACTTCCCCGCACGGTCGGTGGATAGAGAGGAGCATACCTACTGGGTGGCGGGTATGGCGTTCATCATCCCACACTTGCACCTGCACCTCGCCGGCTTTGTGAGATCACTCGATGGATACCTCCATCGCGTGACCCGCAAGCTGTTGGAGGGTCACCGGAGGATCTCCAAGCTCGAGGATATCATCGCCCCACTAGTGGCCCAGGGTTCTTCTCACAGGAGCTATTGTACAGGGAGGATGTCGTACTAGCACCTACGGATGAGTTGCTGGAGCCCACTATTCGCATATGACTGGGTACCCAACGTCCTCACATGTCAGCTATCAGTCACCGCCACCGCGTAATGGCCATCCTCATGAACGCGGAGGAGCCACCGCAAGCGGTGCAGCAACACCGTCTTCATCATGACGGCCGTGAGATGATTGAGTTCATCGGACCTTAGTTCTCCACTGCACTGGAGTCGCCTCGCACCGCCGAGCGCAACGACGACGCGTAGGTCTAGACCGTCTAGCAGGAGCTCACCAGTAGGGACTTAGAGTGAACTAATTTTGGTATGCTAAATTATGTAAAGTGCTGATGTATGGTGAATTCTATTTGCTACTGGTGTTGATCTAGTTGTTGGTTGTATGTTCATGCATGGGATATGCAAACCGTGTAAAACTTAAATGCTATGTTAAAGTTTCATGCATGTTGTTCCTATGTTATGAATTGATGCATATTTCTATTTTAGGTGAGTTAGTTTAGGATGGGATGACATTAATTGCTGACCCTCTTAACTTGTGTTTATTCCCCCTCATCTTGCGAGTAATTTGTTGAACGCGTGTTGTATGAATAGGATGTCAGTAACTCACTTTGTGAACTAGCTCATGGCACTCGGTGATGCCTCCGGTTCAAGACAACAAGGGGACAAGGTACCCAACCCTCTGCAACCTAACCCGTTGCATCTATCTACAACAGCGCCTCAAGATGAACATACCACTGTGGAAGCAGAAGTGTTGCCCCAACCGTCCACCATGGCGCAAGTGCTCGCCATGATCGAGCAAGGGCGGCAGACAAATACCCTTCTGCTACAATAGTTGGTGCAGAACACTGCCAACCTCGGCATTGCTGCCGCGGGAGGCGGAGCTACTGCAATGCAATCGCAGTCAAGGATGGGCGAGTTCCTGCGAACTCGGCCACCGACTTTCTCGACTACGGTGGATCCCCTCAACACCGACGAATGGTTGCGCTCCATCGAGGGCAAGTTGGTCATTGCCTAGTGCTATGACAAGGAGAATGTGTTGTACGCATCTTATTAGCTGCAAGGTGCAACAGTTGCATGGTGAGAGAATCATCAGGCCATCCTTCCGAAAGGTGGGTCATCTCTTGGGCCACCTTCAAGGAGACCTTCTGTAATGCCCACATCTATCTACAACGGTGCCTCAAGATGAACATACCACTGAGGAAGCGGAAGTGTTGCCCCAACCGCCCACCATGACGCAAGTGCTCGCCATGATCGAGCAAGGGTGGCAAACAAACACCTTTTCATCGCAATAGGTTGGTGCAGAACACCACCAACCTCAAAGATTGCCGCCAAGGAGGCGGTTATCAGTAATGCAATCATAGTCAAGGATGGGCGAGTTCCTGTGAACTCAGCCACTGACTTTCTCGACTACGGTGGATCCCCTCAACGCCGATGACTGGCTCCGCTCCATTGAGGGCAAGTTGGTCATTGCCCAGTGCAATGACAAGGAGAACATGTTATACGTATCTTATTAGCTGCAAGGCGCAACAGTTGCTTGGTGAGAGAATCATCAAGCTATCCTTCCGACAGGCGGGTCATATCTTGGGCCACCTTCAAGGATACCTTCCGTAATGCCCATCTCTATCTACAACAGCGCCTGAAGATGAACATACCACTAAGGAAGCGGAAGTGTTGCCCCAACCACCTACCATGGCGTAATTGCTCGCCATCATCAAGCAAGGGCGGCAGACAAACACCCTTCTGCTGCAGCAGTTGGTGCAGAACAACACCAACCTCGGTATTGCTGTCGCGGGAGGCAGAGCTACTGTAATGCAATCACAGTCAAGGATGGGCGAGTTCCCGCAAACTCGGCAACCAACTTTCTCGACTGCGGTGGATCCCCTCAACGCCGACAAATGGCTCCGCTCCATCGAGGGCAAGTTGGTCATTGCCCAGTGCAATGACGAAGAGAATGTGCTATACGCATCTTATCAGCTACAAGGCACAGTAGTTGCTTGGTGAGAGAAGCATCAGGCCATCCTTCCAAAAGGCGGGTCATCTCTAGGTCCGCCTTCAAGGAGACCTTCCGTAATGCCCACATCCCCTCGGGCATTATGAAGATCAGGAGGCGGGAGTTCTAACTGTTTACGCGTTGGTCGAGGGGAGTCCGCTCTCCTGACATGCAGACGAGGATGCTTCGCCGCATGCCAGGCAAGCGGACGAGGGGGTCCGGGTGCCCATGGTACGACATGCGACACATGTCGCCTGTCGGCGAGTCCGCGGTGCTATTTTTGACTTTGATCTCTAGAGGAGGCTAGATTTGCTATTTCACATAATGTTTTTTTAAAATAATACTAATTTAAAAGATAATTACAGAAATAAATAGTCAAAATAAAAATTACAAAACTAGGCACCTGTCGCCAATTGAAATGACGACAGGGGCCTAGCCACTTGCGACAGGGGGCTCAACAGTACCCGGAGCTCCCTGTAGCCAGTTGAATTGGCGACAGGTCCCTGTCGCCAATTCAAATGGCGACAGAGATCCTTTTTATTTTAAAATTTAGAGAACCGACATTTCAAATGGTGATAGGGATCCCGCAAGTCCTTGTCGTCATTCCAAATAACGACACAATCTTCCCTATAAAAGACCCTCGAAACTCTAAAATTCAGTGAAAAATCACTTTTATTCTAAAAAAAGAAAGAGGGGAGGGAAGGGAGAGGGGCAGAGGGGAGGAGAGTAGCTAGCAAAGCGTTGTCTGTCCGGTCGCCCACCTTTCAGGTAAATTTTTTAATCGAATGGATTGCATAGTTTTCGATGTACGGTAACATAGTGTAGTATGTTGTACATAATAATTTTTGGTGGGTATTCTAGTTTTAGATATGTGATTAATCGTGGAAATCTTGTTTACGGTGCAGTGCATCAAATATGTCGGACGTCGCCAATTTCAAAATTTACTACGGTAAGGGGACTATTCTTGAGGGTCCTAAGGGGATTGATTTGTGTTATTTCCAATCGGCGACCGTACCCCTGCCAAGAGCAGAGCAGCGTACATGGGGCACTGTGATGTGGTGGTTATTTCATTCATTTGAATTGGACCATGTTATGTATGATCTGAGATTGAGTTCCCTTGCTCCCCCAAGTAACACAGCGCACATATTGGGAGTTAGTGAATGTCACGACCCGGTCCAGGGCACACCCGGGAGGTCCCTCAGGACCTCCTAGGAGGTCCAAAAAGGAACCCCCAGACGCCCCGAGGTCCCTCAGACGCATACGGGAGGTCCAGAAGGACTTCCAGGCGCCCCAAGAGGACATCCTGATAGGACCTCCAAACCTCCCGAGAGGTCCGATAGACCACCCGGAGGTCTGGGGTCGCGACCCAAGGAGGTCGTTGGACCTCAGACCTCCCCAAGATCCACACGCCACTCGAGGGAGGTCCGAGAGGAGCCAACCCGAGGAGGTTGTGGGGCTTGAGGACAAGCCTAAAGTCCACTGCGATCCAAACTGGTCCCCAGGGATCATCGACCAGTTCTCACAGTGAGCAAGTGACAGCAAAACATCCACACAACTTTATTAACAACAAAAGGAGGTTTGTTTACAAGGGTTGCTTACAAGCTCCAGCAACCGAGAGCACACAAACGCAGCGGAAAACAAAAGACATTGTCCACCCATTACACCACAGGTGACTGGCTGGAGGGCGCGGCCTAATTGATTTGGTCATCTTCATTATCATAGGAATCTTCATCTGCTCAAATCATGAATCATGCAAGAGTGAGCACAACAACCGTGCTCGCAAGTTACACCCGTCAATTAACAGAAAGACATGCATAGGGATATATCAAGGGAAAGCATATTAGGGTTGATTTGCATAAAGCCAATTTTATTTCAAATACAAGTATTAAGTTTCAAGGCAGGTTACAATAGATAAAATCCATTTTTGCAAATCCATTTTCAGTTGGATAACGTTCATCATTGAAATGGTGAATGATACCCTCCTGCCACATGGCTTCTCGCCCAAACCCAATTTCATAATTCCTTTGAAAACCAAAACCAAGAGCTAACTTTGAGTGACATTGCCAGCATGTCCATGACCGTGGACACGGCTATTCGAATAGATTGACACTCTGCAGAGGTTGTACACTTTACCCACATGACATGAATTCTCTAGTTTGCTTGGCATCCGTCGATACCACCTCACACTTCCTGTGGTGAGAGGTCTAGAGCACATGACAAGGCCTTTACAATGCATTGCTCCACCGCAGTCCACCCACATTAAGGTTTCGCAAATCCCCCCTTTGGATAGAAACCCGCTGGGTAAATGGGGTGCCCCCTCTTATGCCAGGTGGGACTACAACAGTCGTAACATGACAACCCACCGCATCCATAGGATAAACCACGATAGAGCTTTGTAAATTAATTAGCCAGGTCCCACGCCCCATACTAGAGACATGTGATTGCACAATTTTGGCATAGCCCATTATAGGCTTAGCAAGTGGTGTCTCAAAGACCGGTCTTTAACCGACTTGGGCGACAAACCTCAACCCTGGGGCATCGGATCACACGACCCCCGTGCATAGACATGCACCAACCAAACAACCAGCTTCGCCCAAGTCAAATCCATTTTTCATTCACTTTGCTTTTCAAACCTCCATGGCACACCAATGCCATGGTCATTTGTAAAACCTCCATGACACACCAATGTCATGGCCGAAATCTCCATGGCACACCAATGCCACCGCCCAAATTATTTGATCAAGAGATATTTTTGGTCAAAACTCCCAAATCAAGATTTTGGTTTAAGCAATACTAAGCATTCCATTTTTCAAGAGCTACGGGTCCTCACTATTGCAAGAACCAGGTTTTATCTAGGGTGACAATGAGGTTGATTCAACATGGACAGTGGTCATACCAAGCAGTAGGCATAACTATGAATTGAAAGATAGGCATTGAAATAACTTAGTAAAGTAAGCATGCATACATCTTTTGAAAATGACATAAGTAATTTGAAGTATTGGGTGCAACATGATCAAAAGTGTAACTTGCCTTGCTCAAAGTCTTGAGCTTCTTCCTCTCCATCACAGAACTCGGGCTCCCCACGGTCTTGACAATCTACGCGTGAAAACCAAATGACTCAAATAAAGCTCCAACAAAATCCAATGGAAATCTTAATAAAACTCCAAAGTAAACCAACAGAGAGATTGAGGGGACAGGAGGAGGTCCAATGAGCTTGTTGGAGGAGGTCCAAGAACTTGGAGGGAGGTCTAAGGTATGCTCGGTTGAGACAGAGAGGAGAAATGGAGAAGAAAGTAATAAAGGAGGACTTCCCAGACTATATATAGTGGAAGCCAATGCACATGACCCAGGATAGGGGTCATCAGGAGTTGGTGAGGAGGACAATGGGAGTAGGCAAGGAATGTGACAATCGGTATGACACGAGTACTGCAAAGGTGGGAGCATTTAATGTGATACAACGTGCATTAAATGCCTTGAAGACTTCCTTGCACCAGGACGTGGTCAAAGGTAAAGAAATCCGATGATGACTGCCCAGTGGGGCGGCCAAGACCCGCAGAGGAGGTCCTGCGAAGACACTAAGGAGGTCTTGCAGTGAACAAGGGGAGATCCTCGCCCATAGGGGAGGTCCTGACGGTTGGATCTCCAAAGAGGAGGTCCAAACGGCCAAGATTAAGTGCACCAGAGGAGGTCCGCAAGGTAAGGAGGAGGTCCTCACCCGCAAGGGAGGTCTAGACGGTTGGATCTCCAGAAGGGAGGTCCAACGGTCAAGATCAATTACAAACGGGGAGGTCTGTAAAGGTAAAAGGAGATCCTCACCCGCAAGGGAGGTCTAGAGCAATAGGATCAAATCGAGGGAAGGTCTGAACGGTTAGTATCTCCAAGGGGAGGTCCTAACGATCAGATCTGCTAAAAGGGGAGGTCTGGACGGCCAAGATCTCCAAAGGAGGAGGTCTTGACGGCCAGATCATCAAGGGAGAAGGTCCTGGACGGTTAAGATCTCCAAAGGGGAGGTCTTAACGGTCCAGATGTACAAGGAAGGAGGTCTGGACAGTTAAGATCTCCAAGGGGGAGGTCTTAACGGTCCAGATGTACAAGGAAGGAGGTCGGAGCCGCTGGATTTTAATCGGACCGCCCAGAATGATCTAAGGCTCAGGGAGGGTGGGACGTTCGGACCATCCGAACGTCTGATCCAGATCAAACCGCCCAATGTAAATCGGACGACTCACGATCAATAGAGATGCACATAGACAAGGAGGAGGTCCTTGAGGACCTAGGGAGATCCGGTAGGACACGGAGAGGTCTAATAAGGTAAGGGGAGGTCCTAGAGGACATGGAGAGGTCCTGAAGGACGCGGAGAGGTCCAATAAAGGTAAGGGGAGGTCGTAGAGGACATGGAGAGGTCCTGAAGGACGCGGAGAGGTCCAATAAAGGTAAGGGGAGGTCCTAGAGGACATGGAGAGGTCCTGAAGGACGCGGAAAGGTCCAATAAAGATAAGGGGAGGTCCTAGAGGACATGGAGAGGTCCTAAAGGATGCGGAGAGGTCCAATAAAGGTAAGGGGAGGTCCTAGAGGACATGGAGAGGTCCTGAAGGACGCGGAGAGGTCCAATAAAGGTAAGGGGAGGTCCAAAAGAAGTGGTAGTACCACATGGTGCGGGTGGTACTACCGGGCTGGTACTGAAGGGAACCTCCAGAGAAGGTTTCAAGGCTACAAGCAACGAAGGAAGTCCAAGTAAACACGAAAGGCTTCAACAGGATTCCAAAGGAACGCAGATGAACAGGAGGATAGCGTAGGCTTGGGGAGGTTGTAAGCCAGAGAAGACCCGAGAGGGACAATTGGACCCAGGGAGGTCCAAGCATTTGGGAGGTCTAGACCCAAGGAGGTCTGGACCAGAGGAGGACAACACAAAGGAGGTCCGGACCTTTGGATCCAAACGAAGATGAGAGCTGGACCATTAGATCCCAGACGTAGGGAGGTCTGGTACAGCGATGGCAAAAGATGGATAGAGAAGGGAGGATCCTCAAAACTCCAACAACTCAACAAATCTTCTAGGAAATTTTAGTTGAAGTTTGGGTTAGTCAACTTAAATTCATTCTGAAATTTCAAGTTAAGCTTTGAATTCTCATCAAAACAAAATGGTTCTTTTTATTTTGAAAATTTCAAAAAGGTTCTGAAAATCAGGGTGTCACAGTGAAGCTTAAGGGAACAAGGTCGTGACAGTCATATGTACGCATGGTGAGGGAAGAATGGTGGGATTTGGTCATTCTGGTCTAGGCTTATGCCAAAACCACTCTTGCATCGGCGGCTGAACAAGAAGGGGGTGGTGGTGCCGAAGAAAAAGCCAAGGACACCAGCCACAGAGCAGCGCACACAATAGCCAAAGGTGGTCCCGAAGTTGGTGATGCTGTCGATGAAGACCCTATGGAAGGAGCTCCTTCAGTCAGGCAAGCTAGTGGGCTTGCTAACGAGGGTGAGCTAGAAGCCATAGTGCAAAGGATGGATCTCGAAGACCGGTACTACATGGCATTGTTAGAAGATGAATGATCCAACAACGAGGATGATGTGGACCAGCAGGCGGTTTCACCCGAGTGGAACACATACCAGTTCAACAACCTCGGCGTTAACGAAGGCTCCTGTGTGTCGTGGGAGTACGACCAGAGCGAGGTCAAGCAAGGAGCTATGTACAAATGCAAGGAGGCCATGTAGGAGGCGGTCAAATTTTGGGCCTTGTCGGTGCGGCGTACATTCACAGTCATTAAGTCTAACCCAAGATGCTACGACGTAAAGTGCGACATAGGGGGATTGATACGGGGGATGCCTGATCTTCACGACGTAGGACCGTTGATAACTTTGGATCCGTGCAACCTGATGAACCGATGGCGCCAACCACTATCAAAATAGCAACCTGCAACAAAAGAATTCGCCCAACCACACGCTCGTGATCCCGTCTATCTGATCACACAAAGTAGACATGTCGATGCTCCTGCAAAACACAAGGAATCACAAGAACAATGGAACGGCACAACAGATTGGAACTCCCAATTCTAGTGGAGGCAATATTGCTCAAACCCTAGAATCAAGAATATATTGATTATCTGTAAATACCTCATCCCCTTACATGAGGCGCAGCCTTGGCTTTAATAGATGGCCACCCGTGCGCACGTAATGCCGAGCCGAAGCAACCACCGAAACGGACTCAAACACCTAATCAAACACGTAATGCTGTGCGCATGTAATGCTGTCTACATGGCCGAACAGGCCCGCATGTTTTTGGTACTAAGCTCAATTAGATGGGTTCGGTTGGTGCTGAATCCAACATGCAGGCCCACACATTTTCACAAGCTAGCCTTCCTTGTGTTGCACGCAGCGGCTTGAAGCTTTTCCCTTCTGTTGCATGCTGCGACTTGAAACCTTCCTTCGGTGGCTTTACATGCACATGCACACGCACATGCACCATATATTCTCCACGTATGCATTAGTCTCTCTTTGTGAATACATGCACATACACCACATATTGATCCTTCTCGGCCAAGCACTCCTTTATTTCCTTTCAACTCATGCATTATCATCTTTTGGCCTTCCTGTTGATTAATCTTTCTAGCTCATGCTTGTGTAATCGGTCCAATCGGGATGTCCTCATCATACTTCCCCTCTTGAAAAGGAGTCGTCCTCGACTGTGATTGTTCGGGTGTACAAGAGGAATCCGATTGCTCCTTACGCGGCTGAACTCCAAATATAAGAAATGATATATGTATTCCTTCAAGGCCTTCGAAGCGCATCTTCACTTTAGGCTTGTACAGATCATATATACAACTGCATATAATTAAATAAAATAGTAGTAGCTCTGTGTCTCTAAGTATGATAATTAAAGGCCGAATTAAATTAGAGTTCACCTAGTAATATTTAATGCGGCTCAATAATTCTTTCCAGTCAAATAATATATTTAACTGAAAAGTACTAAGTGTGTCTGTATCTATATCAGGGGTGCCCTTGGTGAGTGCACGTATTTCAGCCTAAGTGGGACACCTACTGGAAATGCTCTATAGTGGTCTCTCACACATGTGTCGTCGCTGAGTCAGTGCACTCCCATAGTAACATGTCATCAGGCTTCATCACCAACCTCATGTATAGTGAGATCATGGATAATCTAGAGTTTGAACCATGATCCATTCTTCACCTTTGGTCCATGCATCAATGCGATTAAGGCAAGGTTCTAGTACACAATCAGCTATTTCAAGGCATGGAGGGCAAAACAGAAGGCGTTGGAATCAAGGTTCGGTATATTCGAGGACTCCTACCACAACCTCCCCGGGCTACTCTGAGTCATACAAGACAGGAATCCCGCACTCATGTCAACTTTCAAGATTCCACGCATCCGAAGTGCGCCAATAAGAGGGTATTACAGCGAGCATTCTTCGCCTTTGATCCATGCAACAATGCATTCTAGCACTGTCGTCTACTCTTGTGCATGGATGACACATTCCTGACTGGAAAGTATAAGGGCCAGATACTGACTGCAATAGCGACGGATGAGAACAATCAAGTTCTTCCCATGGCATTTTCTTTCGTTGAAAGCGAGAACACGGACAGGTGGTTGTGGTTCCTAAGGAATTTAAGGATTTCTGTTGTACAGAGCTGTCCAAACGTATGCGTCATACATGATCGGCATGCGAGCCTGCTGAGTGCAATAACTCAACTACAACAAGGAGAGAACGAACCACTTCGGTGGGCGGATCTGCAGAGTAGGTGGTGCATAAGGCACTTTAGTGCAAACTTCTACAAGTAGTTCCACAACAAGGACTTGATGAACCTGTTCAAGTGGCTATGCAACGAAAACCAGCAGCGAAAGTTTGAAGCACTCTGGAAGATTCTGGATGAGCGGACCCAGACGCACAAAAGGGAGGTAGCGAAAAGGGCTGGCCCAAGCACAGACCAGGCCCCTAAAGCATTGCCATAGCTACCCACAGATGGTCCTAGTGTGACAAGGAAGACGGGGCATAGGTGAAATGCTTCTCGGACTGAATTGAGCACGAACCTAAGGAGAAGTGGTCGCTGCTACATGACAGGGGGTGGTGCTCGATATGGTGTCATAGCAACCAATCTGGCCGAGGTGTACAACTAGGTCATTTGCGGTGCAAGGTACCTTCCTTTGGTTGGTATTGTGGAGGCAATTCTTCGCGGTACCACAAATTACTTTGTTGATAGAAGCAACAACGTGTCGCTCGCCATGGAAAATAACAGAGTAATCTACTCCTCCATGATAACCAAGTACATGGAGGAGAAGAGCAAGAAGGGTGAGATGCACCGAGCATTCAAGATGGGCACAAGGGAGCTTCGCTTCGAGATAATGTGCAGGGATAAAGGACGTCGCGGGGCGATCCGCGAGAGGATCACCCACAAGTGCATGCTACGTCGCACTAGTTGCGTATGCACTTGCAACAAACCCCTTCTTCTGCATAGGCCCTGCTCCCATGTCATGGCTGCATGTTCGACGGTGGCGTAGCATCCCAGCCAGTACCTCTCTGACTATTTCAACAAAGAGGGGGTGATGCAAACCTGGAGTGCAGAGATGTATGGTTACGCTGTGGTTGGCCATTTCACTGGCCATCTGACTTGGGAGCAACTTATCTGGGCTGCGGACATTGATAGGCTGAAGGAAAAGGTTGGTTGGCGACAGGTACGACGTATTAGGAACGATATGGACGAAGTAGAAGCCGGGCGTCGTACGAAGCAATGCTCCATTTGTAGGGAGTCTAGACACACCTTCAAGAAATACCCTACGAAAAATCATCTGGACGAAGGAGACATTGGCAGTCCGGACGTCGCCGCGGGGACCTAATCCGACCGCCCGACTCAAGGCGGTCCATATGGGGGATGTTGAGGTCGTGGCCACGGGAAAGGTTCGTCCAATAGAAATATGTGGTGTCCAATGCTTTATAATATCACTTTGATTTGTAAAAAAAACTAGATATTATGACGTTGTGCTGAATGTTATGTAATATCAGTGTGATTTGTCTGTAAAGTATGTGACAACGTTGCGCTGAATGTTATGTCATTGTGATTTATTGACAAAAGATGTTATGACATTATGCTGAATGTTATGTAATGTCATTGTGATTTGTCGACCAAAAATGTGCTCGAAAATAGTCAATTTATCGACAAAAAATGTTATGACGTTATGCTGAATGTTATATAATATCAGTGTGATTTGTCGATAAAATATCTGCTCGAAAATACTCAGTACAAAAGGAGTGGAGAGGAATTAAAAAATGGCGGTTTTCCAAATTTTAAAATAAAAATAGTCCCTGTCGCCATTTGAATTGGCTACAGTGACCTGTCGCCAATAATTGGTGATAGGGAGCTCTAGATACTGTTGAGCCCCCTGTCCCCAGTGGCTAGGCTACTGTCGCCAATTGGAATGGCGGTATGAGCACATAGTTTTGTAATTTTTTATTTCGACTATTTATTTTTGTAATTATTTTTTAAATTAATATTATTTAAAAAAAAATCCTATTTCACGTGCAAAAACTGTTAGACCTGCGCGAACTAGCTAGTACAGGCTAGGACGGGCAAGTACGAATGTACGATCAGCTCGCATCGCGGTCTCTGAAGTACAACTGCATGCTTGCGGTTGGTGCCACGGAGAATCGTCCACGCCATGGCCGGTTACAGTACTAATTTGCATCGTCTTATTCTATCAGCGGGCGGGTTTGATTTTGATCCACGACCATGTTAGCAATGGTGCGGTGAGAAATTCTAAAATGCCACCGAATAAAGTGGCGAATCCTCAATTTTTAAGTATGCAATTGATCGGCACTAATTTCTAAGATGCCTTGCTTGAAGGGCCAGGTTGCATGGCATAGTGTGTGAGCTAGGATTTGATGGATATCATGGGCGGACTCAACAAGGGTTATGGGTATTTAAGTGAACATCTATTTTTTGTTACAAAATACCATGTGTTTAATAGATATGTTATCCATATATATTGATAATTGGGCCAAATATTTCACATTTATACCTCCAAAAGATTTCAGCTCACTCCCACACCTTCCCTCTCCAATTCGTCTTAAGTAGTGCGACTCAGCCTACCAACCCAATAGTTTTCAGCCCATTCGGATACCCCCTCCCCCCTCAAAGCGAGTCCTCCCCCTCTCTCTTAGGTTGTTAGGCGGTGCTAGCACACGAGTCTATGAGGCAACCAGACATTGGGCAAGTGAGAAGGCGAGAGTGGCTCCAGGCTCTAGCTTGACCTCGGCGGTAGCGTGTTGGATGGAATGTAGGAGTAAGGTAGCAAGTGCTAAGAAAGCGGGCATCGAGTGGTACCTAGCCGGGCTAGCGAGGTAGGCTGCACACGTCGAAAGCATCACATGTGCATCCCCATTTCTCAATTCATCGGTCCCAAATTCCTTATTCAATATTTTTTTCTTAATTATTTCGTAATTTCTCTAAATTCTTTGTGGTGTTATCTCTAATACGAAAATGTTATACTTTTTTTTTGCTATTATGGACCTTTATTTTTTTCATTGAATAATATTTTATTAGTTTCGAACACCATTCGACAAATTCTAGGTCCGCCACTGATGGATATACAGTAGTACTGAACATTGGCTAAATGATGGAACATTTAATTATCTGAAGTATGCAAAATCAAAGTCCTCAATGGAGTGTTATAGTACGTAGTGCCTTGTTTTAGAACATACGCCCCCTATCCCCCCAAAAAAACAGTAGGCTATGACACTGAAATGTGATTGTACGGTGTTTCCATTAATTATTATTAGTAATCT
The DNA here is from genome assembly GCA_036346405.1 of Phyllostachys edulis. Classification (NCBI taxonomy): domain Eukaryota; kingdom Viridiplantae; phylum Streptophyta; class Magnoliopsida; order Poales; family Poaceae; genus Phyllostachys; species Phyllostachys edulis. Next base: position 2,711,154 of record CM070546.1, on the reverse strand, counting down.
TCATTACAAACAAAAAAGATACTAGCACTTCTACAAAACAGACTATACTAGACGTCTCATCACAGACGGTTTGTATTGTAGTTATCACAGACGGTTCTTCTTAAGAACCGTCTATGAATTATCATAGACGGTTCTAGTTACAGACCGTTTGTGATAGTGCAACGTCATAGACGGTTCTTATTTAATAAAAACCGTTTGTGATGGCTCCGAATAAGAACTATCTTAGTAAGCAAAATTCCAAGCATGGTAAAATCACAGAGTAAGGAAAATTCCAAGTCACAGACGGTTTTTAATACAAACCATCTGTGATGAGATACTTATCACAGACTGTTCGTATCACGAACCGTCTGTGATATGTTGTCACAGACGGTTTTTGTATGAAACCATCTGTGATTCGCGGCGCGGTAGTTCGAAAAAATTTGAATGCGTGCGCGGGAGGCAAAATATTTTGGCGTTGTCCTTATATATTATAGCCGAGTCGAGGCAGGACGCGCTGGAGTGAGGCTCTCGCGTTCATATTTTCGTCGAGCTATGTCATCTTCTCCATTTCTAGTCGTCGTCGTCATTTTCCTTTGTCTCTCCCCGTCCGGTGAGTTATCGTTTGATTCGTTGGCTTTATGTCATCTCTAGATCCTCTAGATACTAATACATGCCTCTCATTGCCTAGTTTTTCCTCAAGCTCCGTCATATCCGCTCGCCGCCGTCAAGCTGTCCCCACTACTACAAAACAAGCTATAGAAGACGCCTCATCACAGACGGTTCTAAAGGAACCGTCTGTGATATGTAACTATCATAGACGGTTTTTAAATAGAACCGTCTATGACGTATCACAGATGGTTCTATTTACAAACCGTTTGTGATATCTTTGTATATCACAGACAGTTATTGTTAATTAAGAACCGTTTGTGACGTATCACAAACAGTTCTATTTACAAACCGTCTGTGATGTCTCTGTATATCATAGACAGTTTATATTAAAAACCGTCTGTGACTTGGATTTTACCATGGCTTGGAGTTTTGCTTACTCTGCGATTTTGAAGCTATGGTAAAATCAGAAAGTAAGCAAAATTTTCAAGCCATGGTAAGTAAGCAAAATTCCAAGTCATGGTAAAATCGTAGAGTAAGCAAAATTCCAAGCCATGGTAAAATCAGAGGGTAAGCAAAATTCCAAGCCATGGTAAAATCAGAGGGTAAGAAAATTTTGAAGCCATGGTAAAATCAGAGAGTAAGAAAAATTTGAAGTCATGATAAATTCCAAGTCACATACGGTTTTTAATACAAACCGTCTGTGATGAGATACTTATCACAGACGGTTCGTATTAAGAACCGTCTGTGATGAGATACTAATCACAGACGGATCGTGATACGAACCGTCTGTGATATGTCATTATAGACGGTTTTTGATATAAACCGTCTGTGATTCGTAGCGCGGGAGTTCTAAAAATTTTGAATGCGTGCGCGGGAGGCAAAGTATTTTAGCGTTGTCCTTAAATATCCCAACGACGGGAGCAAGGAGTTCCCGGTCTTCCCACTTTTTTGTTTTGCTGCTTTTGATACTTATGCTTGAGCAAGGAGATATGTTCTGATATTTGGTTGTTTCTTTTTCATGCATAATGAATGACATGGAAGAGGGCTAATGCCGTGGTCGTGGTTCATGCCTGGTTGCACTGAGGTACCTCTCTACTCCCCTCTACCTCTACTCCCTTTACCATTCCTGCTCTGTGATGGATGGATGAGTGAATATGCTATAGATGGCTCTTTGTGTGCATGCTCTCTCACCTCCACCGCTGCCAACACCTACATCCCCATGGGGTTCAAGGCTGACTAATTTTTTCTTGTTGTTGTTGCTTGTGTGTGGATGCCAATATTGCTCAATTATATTTTCCAGCTAGTCAATGGAATTAATCACTCTACTTCCTTTCCCCTCGGATGTTCTCTTCGAGAAAGAGACTTGTTTCAACAAGTTGCTCCAGCTAGCTAGCTAAAGATGTAGTCAATCCATGCTCCAGCTAACAACATGCATTTTACTATTACGTACTCACCGCATCTGCATATATACGATCTTCTTCTCTTTTTTTTCAACTACGTGCGTGCGTGCAGCTGGACAAGTAACGAGGAAGCTGCTTAGTTCTCATACAGGTTTGAGTAGCAGCAAGCAATCCGAATTTTTTTTTGCAGTGAAAATAGCTAGCACAGACGGTTCTTATTCGAACTGCTCAGAAAATAGACTATCACGCACGGTTCTAAACAAGAACCGCTCGCGATAATCTATTTTCGCGACGGTTCGAATAAGAACCGTCTGTGATAGCTATTTTCACGCACGGTTTAAAACCGCTCTAATAACCACTGTTATCACGCACACATAATATGATTGGTTCACAAAACCGTCTGTGATAACGGTTTAGAACCGTCTGTGATGACGTTTTGTGTAGTAGTGCCCGGAGTGTCTCCATAGTCGTCAACTACCTTCGTGAGCTCTTGGACCCTTGTGAGTGTAAGTGTGAGGTTTAAATAGCATTCATGTGTCTTCTAGCTCGCTGCCACCGTTTAGCTTCTCGCCACTGCTGCTACCGCTCATCGCCGGCACAACTCCAATGACCATATGTCTTCGTGTTGCTACCGATAGCATAGTGGTTGCTTTTTGGAGTCATCGCACGCATTCATTCGCTTTGTCCTTGCTCCACTCGTTTTCTCTGTCGCAGTTGTGCCATTCGCGCCGCCTCTCGCCGCTGCCGGCAAGGCTTCAGAATCCGATTTTTTTTCAATAGAAAAAACTATCACAAATGGTTCTGAACAAGAACCGTCTGTGATAGTTATCACAGACGGTTCTGAATAAGAACCGTCTGTGAAAATAGACTATCACAGACGGTTCTTGTTCATAACCGTCTGTGATAACTTTTTTCACAGACAGCTCAAAAACCGTCTGTGATAACCGTCTGTTATCACAGACATATAAATTTAGACGGTTCAAAAACCGTCTGTAATGACGGTTCGGAACCATCTGTGATGACCCTTTGTGTAGTAGTGTAGTAGACCGTATTACCGTTATGCATATGTGTCCTTACTCATGAAGCGATAGATGAGTTTTGCAGCTTTTGTTAAGCTTTGCATGCGTGCCAACATAATTTTATGTAGAAATCATGCTGTGTAAAATAAGGAGCTAGGCAAATATTCATCCTTCTTTAGAAATCACATGTTAAAGTTACGTGTTCACAAGTCTTTCGAGATGAGATTATTTCCCATGTACAGGCCGGGTATACCTTTTCTGTCTGTTTTATCAAAATAAACTCGTCACTCCGATACACACGTATAGACGAAAAATATAAAACATGAACATATATATACTCCACTACTGTTGCAGATATACTCCTGCTTTTTTCTTGACGACTTTCTCCAATTTGTCACAGAACGCTGGACACTCCTTGCTTATCGTTCCTTGACTTCTCTGTTTCAATGCAAAACGGGATGGAAACTGTAAGCTCTATAGTAATAGAAACAACCATTTTACCTCGATGCAATCTTAATTTGTGAAAGTGAATATGTATTATTTCTTACTTATGATTTTTTTTAATGGATCTTGCTTTTAGTACATGTAGCTAGGCAAAAATCTTGCATTTTTTTTTTGTGAGGGTAATATTTTTGCATGTTGCAAGTAACTGCATACTGAATCAGACCAATCGTATCGATCCCAATTGATAAAGCACCAGATTTTCCTAGCTTGTGCACACGGTTATGAACCGTATAGAAATTTAAATCAGGTTACATATGAATTATTAATGTAGCCTTTTTTACCAATTAATGCAGGGTTTGCAAAGTAGTAGGAATTGATCTTTACAATACACTGAACGCCTAGATTATATCTGCACATGCTCGAACTAAACTACCTTTTAATTTCAAACTAAAGGGCAGTATATATATGCTAATGCATGAAAACAATAAAAATAATATGCATTAAGACTTTGGAGGTAATTGTAGTATGCACGTGAGACACACAAAAAGACTTTGTAATTACTCTACGCGGGTCTCCCTAATTACTTTGATGAAGGTGTCATTTAGGCTCTTAAACTTCAAAATCACCTTTGTTAAACCATTGTCGAAATAAGTGCCGCTTAGATCTGTATCGTTGATTATAATACGGCCGATTTCTAATGATGCGGTAGTAGGATCAAATTAAAAACACCTCTTGCCCTCATGTGATCCAGTAGGTTTATTTTCAAGTTTAGAGGGGCTAATTAGTGTCACCTTGTTCAAGTTTAGGACGCTCCAATGCATTTTTGTCGTACCACTACACCGCCAAATATAGAGAAATTTTCTATACGGTCACTAATTAGAGCAAAAAGAATAAATCAGGTTTTACAATTTTATGAAAGTAGTTATCCACGTACCGGTATTAATTCTGCAGTGGTATATTAGTAATATAAATTTTTCAGAATGTCAAATAAGAATTTAGCTTCACATATATATCTTAATTTCAGAGGCTCAGAGCTATTCCGTTGTGCAGTCTGATAGTCATCTAATCAATATGTGCCGTCTTAATCTAAACCCACCAAATAATTAAAGGCCCATCATAATCTTAATATATCTAAATTTCTACAAATTTATGTGAATAGGCTCTAGATCTTAGAGGGGTCATCTTGCCTTCAGTTTTATGTAATTGATCTTCTCCTTTATTTGATCCGGACCATCAAGTGACTAGTCTCGTGTTTTTCTTCTAACCTATTGATACGAAATTTTCTAGATCAAAGAACAACAATGGTGATTCTAATTTGCATGAATCCTAAAACACTACTGTTTCATACTTACTCCAATCACAAAAGAGTGATGTTTGAGTACATTGACACGGTCCCTAAAACACAACTTTGACCACTAATATCTAGTAAAATATATTTATGAAACCTAATAAAATTACAATATTAAGAAAATCATTTTTGACAGAAATATGTTCATATCATTTTCATGTGTTCGATCTAAATATTTATAAGGATATTGATAGACGAAGATTACAAAGTTTGATTGTGTGTATCCCAAAACGACACTTTTTTTACTAGAGGGAGTAGTTGGGTGGTTAAAAATCATTAATATGATTTAAAATGTTGGGGGGGGGGGATCCCCGCGTTCTGTCATGTCGACTATCCACACAAGCTAGTTGTCGACATCGCCCCACATGGTTAGTCTAGTCAACCTCACTTAGAGTTACCTGGTTCCAAACCCTGGCAACAACCTTTGCGCCCCCGACCTCGCTTCCAAACCCAGGCTACGCCATTGCAACTTGGACACAGGGAACGCAGGTGGACCCCGCCAGTGGTGGAGCCAGAAAATAAACATAGGGGACCGGACAAATACAACTACTTTTTTTTTTCATAATGGACACTAAACTAAAAATTTTATTGTACATACTCGGAAGATGTCATATACATGCTTTAAGCACCAAACATGCACATGCATCTTCGATAGTGGTATATATACTTAGAAATTCGTTTAGTATGAAAGATGAAGGAGAGTAAGAAGTTTTTTGACGGGATGGGGGGGGGGCATGGCCACCGCCGGTCTCCCCCTCCCTCCCCACTGGACCCCGCGGTGCCATTGGATGATGTCGTCCTACAAGAACGGTGGTGATGGCCCCACTTGGCTACAAAAGACGAAGATGCACTCAAGTTTGTGCTAAGGCTAGGGGTAGGAATGTAACTTCGCCTCTCCCTCACTCCCACTCTATAAACGGGCCCCTTGTAACTATGTGTGTGGGGAAAGGGAGGACGCTTCTACATCATTCTATTCTAGAGAAATACAACTAGAGCCCACGTGTACTTTGTTCTCTTACACCCCCTCTTTGCGTCCACGATAGTCAACGTAGCCAACCGGGGGTGCCTCTAAGTTTACAATGCAATCTCGTATCGACAAGAGTGTGCATTCTGTTTAGGGAGCATATAAGCACTACGCACTTATCATCTTCTTTCAAATAGCTTTATATCTGAAATATAGTTGCATTTGTTAAAGAATTCTAATACCCAATTCTAACTCATATGTAACTAATCAATCTAGACCTACCGGATAAACCAGATAAACAATCTAGATCTTTCTCTTTTTCTTCTCATTAATATGATAAGTTATTTTGCCTCTCAGAGCGAATCGCAGTGGCTCCTGTAAACAACTTTATTAATGACATGACACACACACACACACACACACACACACACACACCCAAACTAATGTAGCTTGTTGGATATTTGTCAGCACAGTTGGTGAACCAGTTGAGGTGGATGAGATCAGCCTAATGAGGGCTGATCCTGTGAGGGTTAAAGTTCTGAGCAGAGACCCATCTAATATAAATTGCTATGTGGAAGTTTTTATTAATTCAGTTGGTTATGAGATCAAATTTGAAGCTGAATGGAGTATTTCAAAGAAGAAAGGAGCTCTAGTGTGTGACCACTTTAACAAATCTCATGTTCATAAGAGAGATAAGATGAGGATGAGGAAGAGGGTTCTGCTGGGAGTGATAATAAAACTGAATGGAAAAAGCTCTCGGAAAAATTTGGGAGGGATTCTCATCATTCTTCTGATCATAAGGGGGATGGAGGTTCTGGACCTAATAAAGGCAAACAACATAAAGGGGGTGAGTTTGGGGTGGGGGTGGGGTGAAGAATGCACTGATATAGTGCTAGTTAATTCTGATCGACAGGCTCTATCTGTTCTACCTCTGGCTTTTAGCTTTCAGGATAATTGAGACTTGAATAATCTTGGGGAGGTTGATGCTGAAGAGAATAGAGGGGGATGTGAGCTTGATGATTTTAATCAGATGGCTGGGGAGCTAGATCCGGCTCAAGACAAGTCTCAAGTACCCTCAGATGCTATTGTTGTTCACACCTCTGAAGGAACTTCACTGCTGGCTACGGCCCTTTGGCCATGTTTGAATAGAAGGGCAAGAGCTTGTGGGCAGTTCTAGTCAGATGGAGTTGGTTAGGAGAGATTATTCTTCAGAAGATATGGTTGACAAAGGGAGTGAAGAGGAGTTAAAAGAGGAAATTAATGCTTATTCGGGAAGAAATGTTAAAGGGGAAATGTGGATATCATGGGGATATGCTCATGATCTTAGGATGATGAAACAATTGGCAATGTTGTTTTTAGTTTGAAGTTTCACGCGTTTTCGGCAAAGTTAAAAGGCTGATCTTTAGCCATTTTGGGAATTTGGCTTTGGGATAGATTGAGTTCATAGGCTATAGTGCATATGTGTTGCATGATGCATGTTTTCACTAACGTGGGTCAAGTTGTGAAGAACTTGTTCCCGGATTCGTGTTTGCTTGTCTATTGTCGCGGTGGCTTGCGTGTCAACGACGGTCAACGGCGAGGAGGATCGGGACTAAGCTTGGAGAGCTGAGGTCCAGAACGATCATGGATACCGGGTGAGGTCAAGTGACTCAAGCGTGGCGCAGAATGGACAAGGATGACCGAACAGGCGATTCGGTCTGTTGGTTTGATCAAGCGGTGTGGGGGTCGGTGCAAGTGTTAAGGTGGTCGGTGGGAACCGGATGGGAGAGACTTGCCGACACAATGACAATTACTGGATCAACCTACACGTAATGGCGGCGCATTGCTTCAACAGGATTGGACTCGATCTTCGGAAAAGATCGAGAAGGGGTATTTTGGTAATTTTACCAAATACCGTCTTGGTGACCTAATGCCAACCCACGGCGCAAGACGGTGTGTCAAGAAGTGGATTAGGTCAAGAGAATTGAAGACGGCGCTTTAATTTGCGTGCGTATGTGTTCTGTTGATGTTGGGCCTTAACGGAAGCCCATTAGGGCAAATCTTCTAGAAGGTTTTTTCGGGTTAGAGGCTGCCCTATAAAAGGAGCTGAGATGGGACATCTTAGGGTGGCTGCCCTAAAAAAAAAGAAGAGAGTCCTGTGGCGGCGCCGCTAGATCTCCCGCAAGAAACCGACGGCGGCCTGTGCGCCTGTAGGAGTCCACCTGTGAAATCAGGAGCCGGCAGCGGCGGCCTCTGGCCCTAAGAGAAAAAGTGGAGCCCTGTGCGGCTATCTGATGCCCGCCCGCAAAAATCGGCAGACACAAAAAAAAACATGTGACGCTGTGCTCTGTAGGAAATCGGAGCCCTGTGGCGGCATCTTGTTGCTTCCTCTGTAGATTGAGTTGAGTTTGTGGCAGCTGTTATGCTTTGCTGTTTTTGCCTCATGTCATTGAGCTATTTCTTCTGTGATTGAGTCCCTAGCGGCGGCCTGTAGAGCGCCCGGAAAATTAGGATTGTGCGGCGGCGGCTTAGACAGAAAAATCGAGATCTAGTGTTTTGATTTTGGATTTGTTTTTTTTTTTTTGCCGTGTCAGTCGGCTTCTTGGGGATCGATGCTGCAGTAGTAATCTCCATTTTTTTTCTTTCTTGCATCTGGAACTGCTGTCATGACTCAACTGAATCCTTGTTGCGGCGGCAGCTTGTAGTGTTTGATAGGCAGAAAAGTCAAGGAATGGCAGCCGATTGTGATGTCTGAAATTGATTGCTGTCTTTTTGGTTCATGCGCATGAGGTTTTGATTTTATTTGCCAGCGATTTGTCTTTTTAGAACTGTTTATTGCAGTTTGCTGTTTGTATCTGTGTATGGCCGAATCTCTGGGCTCATGCGTGTGCAAGTGGGTCGAAAAAATTGCTAAGCGGGTGCTGTGAAAGGTCCGCCACATGAACTGGAAACCCAGGCTGATCGCTGTCCTCTCTTGTGTGTAAAGAATCATACTCTGTAGATCATGGTTGTGATATGATGTTGCATCCAGTAGATTATGGTTTGATGCGAGTAAGGCTTTAGCTTTAATATCCAGCGGTTTGATTTGTGTTTTTTTATTACCTTGTCCCATCATTCCTTGTGCTAGCTTGTCTGCTCGGTTTGGTTTGGTGTGGCACATCCTGTGCGTGTGCATGTCAGATCTGTTGGTTTGATTTGATTTTGTAAAGCTAGCAGCGGCATTGTTTCAGTTCTCGTTTGACTCCAAGCTTTCGTCGGTGTTGGTTTTTGTTCCTCGATCTGCACGCGCGGATAGAACCTGTCTTGCCGACTGAGTAGCATTGCAAGGGAGTCAAGGCAAGATCTTTTATTTATTTATTTATTTATGCACTGTAGATTGCAAGTGACGTGAATGCATTTTTAGCCTTATATTTGATCTTCAAAAGTTGATGAGATTTTTGGCTACCAGTGTGAATCGGTGAATAGATATATGTTTTGGTTTTTGTGCTTGTAGTTGTGAGATGTTTTTAGCCTTTTTCTTCGGGGTTTGATCAGATTCAACACAGGTCATCCGCTGTGCCTGTATACAGATCTTCATAGCTTTTATAGCTATTGGAGTGAAAGTAGTATTGAGTTCAATCGAGGAGAAAAATTCAGAAAGCGTCTATTCACCCCCCCCCTTCTAGTCGCCTTTCCGGTCCTACAGGAAAATTCTATGGTTACTTCACAGGGAGATGGGATTGCTAATGAGTGGATTACTTATAAAAAGAAAGGGATCAAGAAATAAATTTAAAGAACCTCCTGTGGCGACTAGAAAGAGTTCAAGAATACAAGATCAAGGAATCCCAATGCAGGAGAAAACCACTTTATTAAAATCCATTCAAAATCTGGACTCTCAAGGTAAGATCACTAATAACTCTTCTACTATTCTTAATGATGCTCCTGTTCAATATCTAGAAGAAGTAGCTTCTGCTTGCGGTATAATTTTAGGTTCTCAAACTGAGGGTGTTGGGGAAGTTATATCAGCTATGCAGGCTCAAGAGCTAGCTAGGGATTCGATTGCTAAAGCTGAGTTTGAGTCCAAGAGAAAATGTGTCCAGGTGGCTTCTGAAACTGCAGATGGGGGTGTGAGGGGGGAGGACCCTCTTTTCAAGGTGATTGATAATGCTGAAAGGGGTGTTGTGGGGTTCAAAGTTAATCAAAGAGGGAAAAGTAGGATGAAAATAGATAAACTCTCTTTCTCAAAGTGTAATACATGAGGTTTTTATTCTAGAATGTGAGAGGTTTGGGTCAACTTTCCAGGAAGAGGCAGCTTAAAGAGCTGATTTGAAGGGAGAAGTTCGAAGCTATTGGGGTGCAAGAGACTATCAAGAAATGTTTTTCAGATAGGGAACTTAAAGCTTTATCAGGAGGAGCTGATTATGAGTGGCATTGGGTTTCTGCTAAGGGTCACTCTGGGGGACTGCTTTTGGGGGTGAAAACTGATGTTCTAGAGATTGAAGGGAGAGACCAAGGTAATTTTTTTTTATTAGTATGACTGTGAGAAATAGGATGACTAATTTGAGATGGGAGCTGGTCAATGTGTATGGTCCTGCTCAGCATCACTTATCTCCTATTTTCTTGGATGAGTTGCAGCAAAAGTGCGTCAGATCTATGTTACCTATGGTTTTTGGGGGTGATTTCAACCTTATTAGGAAAGCAGGAGAAAAAGGTTCTACATCTGTTAATCACTCTTTGGTAAATTTGTTTAATGATTTTATTACTGCCAACAAACTGTTGGAGATCAAAAGGGGTGGTACCAAATTTACTTAGACTAATAAGCAAAATTTCCCATTATGGTGGAGTTAGATAGAATTCTGGTGACAACTGATTGGGAAGTCAAATTCCCTCTTTGCACTGCTTTCAGTTTGACTAGAGTGGGTTCTGACCATAGTCCTATTGTCTTGGACTTAGGGGACAAGAAAAATATTACTCTTGGGAGATTTTATTTTGAGAATAAATGGCTTGGGCACAATAATTTCAAGAAGATAGTTATAGACAAATGGCAAGAGATAAGTAGCAAGATGCCTGAACAGGCTTATTCTTTGGATAGATGGAATGGGGGTGGCCTCTTTAAGACAATTCTTAAGAGGATGGGGGGCTAATCTTAATGGAGAATATACCAAGAGGAAAAAGGTTTTACTGGAGTATCTTAAGAATATAGATGAGAAGGCTGAGAAAGGGGTTTTAAGTGGAGAGGAATGGATTGACAGATACAGAGCAGAGAGCAAATTAGAAGACTTATATGATGTTGAGGAAAGGCATTGGCAGCAGAGGGGGGATGAAAGATGGATCCTTCAGGGAGATTCCAATACTGGTTTCTTTCATAGCTGTGCAAATGGCAGGAGAAGGAAAAATTGGATTCATAGTTTGGATAATGATGGGATCATCATTACAGCAGCAGACGACATTAGAAAACACATCTATCAGTTTTACAAAAACTTATTTGGTCACGAAGACAGCCAGAGTGTTACTCCTGAGGACATTTTTTGCGGGATAAACAGTAAAGTATTTGCTTTTGACAATGAAAGTTTGATTCAACCCTTTACTGAAGAAGAGGTATGGTCTGTTATCAAAGAATTACCAGCTAAATCTGCCCCAGGACCTGATGGGTTTTCTTCTTTTTTTATAAAGCTTTTTGGGGGACTATTAAGTTTGTTTTCATGAAAATGGTGGAGGATTTTTTTGAGGAGAAATTGGACTTGAAAAGGTTAAACTACGGGGTGATTACTTTGATTCTCAAAATCAAGGAGGCAAATACCATTAAGCATTTTAGGTCAATCTGCTTGATTAATGTTAGCTTTAAAATTGTTACTAAGTTGATGGCGGATAGGCTTGGAAGAATTGCTAATAGGGTCATTGGAGATTGTCAATCTGCCTTTATCAAAGGGAGACATATGAGCTCGATCAGAGGGGCTAAGGTCAGTATCAACACTAATGGGATAGTTGGGCCTGATTTCACTACTCATCGAGGTTTGAGGTAAGGGGACCCGCTGTCACCTTTGCTCTTTAATCTGGCTGCTGACGTTTTAGCTACTTTAATTGGAAAATCTCAAGATCAGGAGTTAGTTTGTGGTATTGTGTCTCATTTGATTCCTGGGGGTGTTCCTATTCTCCAATACACAGATGATACAGTTCTAATGTTTGATTGTGAAGAGAAATGTATTCTTACCCTTAAGTTTCTTCTTTATTGTTTTGAGTGGATGTCGGGGTTGAAAATTAACTATCACAAAAGTGAAGTTTATGTGTTGGGGGTGGAAGAGGAGGAAGATTTTAATGTTGCTAATATGTTAAACTGCAAGATGGGTCAACTTCCTATGGCATATTTGGGGATAGATGTTGATAATAGGAAAATCAACAAGAAAGCAACAAAAAGGATTTTCAGTAAGATGGATAGTCAGTTGGACAATTAGAAGAATAACTTTTTATCTTTTGGGGGGAGGTTGATTTTGGTGAACAGCTGCTTAAGCAGCCTTCCAATATATACTATAGGGTTTTATAAGCTAAGTGAGGAAGTTCACAGGAAATTGGACTCTATCAAATCTAGGTTTTTTTTGGAGAGGGGCCAGTGATAAATTTAAATATCACATGGTCAAATGGGGTGCAGTTTGTAGACCTAAAGATTATGGAGGTTTGGGGGTATTAATACTAGGCTAATTAATTATTGTCTTCTTAGCAAATGGTTTTGGAGAATGAGCAGGGCCAAAGACGAGTTATGGTATAGAATACTGAAGGCCAAATATTTCCCTAGAGGGGAGATGGGGGCTGAAGACTCTATGACAGTCAGGGGTTCTCAGTTTTGGAAGTCTCTGCAAGCAGTTAAGCATCTTTTCAAAAAGGGGGTGGCCTATCATATTGGAAATGGTAATGAAACTTTGTTTTGGAAATATGTGTGGCTTAACAACTGTCCTTTGAAAATTGAATATGAAAAGTTGTATAGTATTTGTTCGAATCCTGAGGTGAGGGTAGCTGAAATCTTTAAGAAAGGAGAGTGGCATATTAGTTTTAATAGGCAGTTTGGAGGGAGAGAGGATGAACTTTGGTCTAATTTGAAATCGGCTATAGAAGGGGTGGAACTGAGTAATGATAGAGATAAGGTTGTGTGGTGTCTTGAGCAATCTGGCTCCTTTTCGGTGAAATCTTTGTATCGACATTGGTCCTTCGGGGGGATCACTCCTCAGAAAAATTTAAATCTGTGGAAGAGTAGAATTCCTTTAAAAGTGAAAATCTTTCTCTGGCTTGCTTTTCAGGATAGGCTCCAAACAGCAGCTCAATTGAGTAACATGAAGTGGAAAGGGGGTGAGAATTGTAACTTGTGTGGGGTTTTGGAGAATACTGGCCACATACTTTTTAATTGTGTCTTAGCCAATTTTGTTTGGGTGTGTGTGATGGAGTTCTTGATGTGGGATAAGGTCCCAGAATCTCTAGACGACTTTCATCATAATTGGTTGGATGGTAATCATGTTTGCCTATTTAGTTTTGCAGCTGTGGCTTGGACGCTTTGGAAAACCAGAAACAGAATGACGATTGTAAAGGATTTCCCTAAGCATCCAACTAAAGCTATTTTCAAATCTGTATCTTGTTTGCAGAAGTGGTGCATCCTGCTGAATGAAGGGGATAGGGAAGGTCTGGAGCGGGTAATTAGAATGGCGGAGGACTGGCTGAAATGTTTTTGTGGGCTGCATGCTAGCTAGTTTTTGAGCTAGGGGTCTTCTGTCTGGAGTCAGTATTAGATGTGCATACAAGTTAGTTTTTTGTCGTAGGGGTCTTCTGGCCTGGTGCTTGAGTTGGATGTTTTGTCGCTGTTTTAGTGCTTTGGAAGGTGATCTGGGTATGTAATTTTGCTTAATTGTTTTTAGCAAACTGGTAACCCCAGTGGATTGTGGTTGTGGTTTGGTTGTAAGAACTCTTTATTAGCTTTCTATAAAAGCTGGTTTATCCTTTCAAAAAAAATGTAGCTTGTTGGAATACTTTTTTTTCTTGCGAGGAAGCTTTGGAGCACGTTGTGATTTTTACTGTTGCTAAAGTATATGCTAAAAAGATCAACTAAACATCGATAACAAGTACCAACAGAAAATTCATGGATGTCGTAGCCCTAAAAAAAGAAGTCATGGATGTACCTGAAGATGGAGGCTGTAGAATGTTCTGTTCTCAAAGGTGGAAAAAGTCGATGAACTGATCAGGTGAAGGCCTTCGTTCTCCAATACTTTTATACACATGGACAGAGGAAGAGTTGTAGCAGCCATATTGCTAAACAAGCTGACCTGAACCATGATTTCTTTGTCATTGAGGCAAGTAGCAGACACAATAGGAGTTATGTTCTCGCTCATGCTCAGTACTCCTGGTTTGCAGTTTGCATTAGTGAGCTCCTCCTTCTTCTTCTCCAGATTCTCGACCTGCTTCTGCAGCCCGGGGATGTACTTGAGGACTCGAGACACCGTCGTCGGGATGCTCAGCTTCTTCTGCAGCACGAGAAGCAAAAACACATCAGGATCTCATGCTAGCATTTGTGACACGGTACACAGTTTACAGGAGAACGTGTTGGTTTACAGTGCGATCTGCGTCGGGGAGGAGAGAACGGAGCGAGGAGTAGAGCTCATTGAGCTGCTTCCGGCGGTCGCGCTCGTACGCGTTGTGGCTGAGCTTCCTGTGGGAGCCGGAGCCGCCAGAGCCGTAGCCCGAGGAGGTCGCGTTCGCCGCCGGCGCGGAGAGCTCGTGGATGTCGTCGTCGAGGTCGAGGTCCGGCCACGGCGGGGACGGCAACTGGCAGGAGAAGATGTCTGCCTCCAGCGACGAGATGCTGCTCGCGAATGGGTCATCGAACAGCTGGTGGTCCATGGCGCCGTGTATTGCCGCAGTTTTCTTGTTGGTGGAGAGGTGAGGAGGTTAGCTAGAGAGAGAGCCTAGCTATCTTAGCTGTGACATTATTCTTTGTGAACCGCCAGAAGCAGTAGTAGCCTATTAGGGGAGGAACCTAATCGAATTTTATTGAGATGATTAGCATTAACTATATTTGATCGAGTTAGGCCAGTTCCAAAGTGATGACTTCCTATTTATGTAGGGCAAGATGGTGGATGTCAGTGTCACACATGACTTCATATAATTAAGTTAGCTAAATAACACTGGATGCCTGAATCTATTGAATCATACATGTAATAAAAAAAAGTTTGAGAGCGAAGGGTTTTACATTATGCTTGTTCCACACAAAAAAACGCTAATGCTTGTTCCAAATTAAAGGGTGAAAAACTGTCATGTTAATTGGGAACAAAAACTATAAAGAATATGATATGTATATTACTCATCTCAATATCTAGTCATGGTTCTAAATATACATTTTCATGTGAACTTTTAAGGCCCCATAATTGGGTAAGGTTAGTTTTATCAAATTGATGAGACACCTTTAATTAGTTCAAAAAGTGTTGCTTACAAAATTAGATACCGCCTATATATGCTGGAATATGGGTTAATTAGCTGCTTCTGAATAAAAGATCGATGCTGCGTTTGCTCGATGTAGTAAGATTACAAATGTTGATTAACATTCAGCACTGTTCTTTGGTGTACAAGCTTGTAGCAGCTAGTTAGTTATTCGGCCCCGACCAAACATTTTCCTTTTCCGGCAACAAAAGTACATATCTAGATTCAACTCGGACTGGCGATCTAGTTGGGGCCAGTTGCTATTTTGGTTGCACAAACTAAAGCAATCTAACGGTGCATCCAAAATAGAACATTTATTACATGCATATGTGTATAGTGTTAGGTTCAGGTCAGGATTACTAGTACTTATCAAAACGATTAAACGAGACTGTGTCGCTTTGTTTATACTAGTGCATTACTCAAGGCGTATAGGTAGGCTTATCCGAGCAAGCTAGATACGCCAATTGATAGAGAGAATTTTTTTTGTAATAATTTGTTTTTTAATCAGAATTACAGAAATAATACTACTTAATTTTTTTTGCCAAAAATAATCATCAGTCGCTGTACCGTTGGGCGACTTACAGCTAGTCGTCCAATGGTTGGAGTCGCCCGGTAGTTGAGTGACCTGACTAAGTCGCCCATTGGCTGAGCGACTCAGATCAAGTCGCCCAACCACTAGGCGATTTCAAGTAGTAGCTGTACTGTTTAACAAATCTGATTGGAATAATTGTGGGGGAACAAAATGTTACATTTTGTAGGTATTATATTTAGCAAATCCTGCTGTAGGATGTTACTTTTTTTTGGAAATAAAAGGGTGGTGACAAGGTTGGTTTGTCCATTTGTGAATTTCGTAGAATCTCAAGAGTATGAAATTTGTCAGACTCGTAATAACATTTTGTGATCGTCGTATGTTGTTGTAGTGCGCTAAATTTCTAAAGAATTTTGTGAGAACGATAGAGGTAGCAATGATTCATAAGTACGAAGGTAAATGATATTGCGATGCGACAGGAAATTCATACACAGTGGAGAACTTTGGAGAAATGGTGCAACGATAACAGCACAACAGTTGATCCGACAAGGGGTTACATAGCAAGCAGGCTAACGAACCAAGGATGGTACAGGTATGCCTTTGGGGAATTAGAAATACATCGAACATATATACGAAGAGGGTCTGCGTGGACCGGGGCCATTTGCCCTTCCTTGCGAGCTCGGTGTTGTACTCCTCGCTGGCTGCCTTGGCCTCGGCCGTCAATTCCCTCTTTTTGTCGCGCTCCCTCTCGTGAGCCTCGCTCTCCCTGCGCCTACACACCTCTAGATGGGCCTGCGTCTCCCGCCGGATACGCTGATTGTGCTCTTCGGTGTGACGCTCCTCCTCCCCCCTCTTACGGTCCCTGTTGGCATCCCACTCCTCACAGTTGAGAGTCCACTAGTCGTGTGGGTGGATCTCTAGGTCGATCCACTTGCGATAGCCACATAGCAGATCCGAGGACTACGGGTAGACGGGAGAGGTTGTTAGTGCAGACTTTGAAAGAAAAATGGTAGGGGAACATACTGCTACCTGTTCTTACCGGCTGCCGATAGCATCTCGTGTCCCAACGGCGGTCGGGATAGTTGCTGGAGTAGTTTGTGCAACCCCAGTAACGCATACCCAGGCTTAGCCAGTGCTTGGACTTGAAGAACTTGCATCTGTCCCTGCACCAACAGAGGGGCGGCGTCTCCCCCTCAGGTGGGTGTTGCGGCAAATGCTTGGTTGGTATGTTGTGGTAGGGGTTACTGCTATTGGGGGGGGCAACGTCATTGCGGGGAGGTGGCCTCCTGGCACGCTCCCTTTGTTCCTCCTAGGCTGCATACTCCCTTTGCATTTCGCGGACCTCCTCCCAATGCTTGTCTATCTAAGCGAGATTGTGTTGAAGCCTGGATGCAGGAGAACCTAGTGTGGAAGGGGTAGTACTTATATACCAAGCCGGCGCTGCGTACGCGACTGAATTGTAATTCAATTAAAGGAAATTCACGTCCGCGAGGTAGCGGCCCTGAAAAGCTGACTCGTCAGGTCACGTCATCCTGAAAAGCTGGCTCGTCAGGTCACGTCATCTTGAAAAGCTGGCTCGTCGGGTCACGTCGTCCTGAAAAGCTGGCTCGTCAGGTCACGTCATCATGAAAAGCTGGCTCGTCGGGTCACGTCCTGCTTTGAAGAGAGTGGTCACGTCCTGCTTTCACAGTGCTTTGTATTTCAATTAAGACGAGATATTGACACTTCAAATAAAGTTAAAATTTGCAATTACGATATAATTAGTTTCACAGTGCTTACAACAACCAAAGTGCTGACTGAAGTACAAGTTACAACATGCTAGCAGTTCTAAACTTAGTACCACTACGCTCCCTTTGTTGAAGCGGTGCTACACTTCATGCCGGTGTTCCTGCATGTCGGCAGGCTCCTTGCAAGTTCTCACAGTGTGGCCTTCCTGACGGCAGCGGCCGCAACGTCTACCCACCGCTCCAGCTTTCCCTTCGTCTATATCATTCCTAATGCGACAACTCTGCCGACGGCCCTCCCCCCCCCCTCAATAGGTCAAGATCCGGAATCCAAGTCCTCTGTGCAGTATCCAATGTAGCAAAGTTGCCCACAACCCTAAAACCTCTTAGCTCGCCGCACCACGCCTGCTGCACCCTCTCCTTCATGAAATACTCTGATATGAAGTTAGATGGGTCCATGTGGATGGTCCCACGTGCGGCGAGGACATGAGAGTATGGCTTGTGAAGGAGCTTTAGCTTGTTGCATGTGCAGCTAGGTTCATTCACATGGTCTCCAAGGCATACCTCGTGGGTAACAAGACACCGAGCCATCCCAAATCCAGCTCTGTCTCAAAGGACCACGTCAAAACGATGCTCCGTATTGCCCATTATGAAGACCGTGTGCGATTCAGCCTTCTCGGTCTTGGCCTGCATGTACACTGTAATCTTCGAGTAGTACGGTGTATATGGGTTGGCTGCATGAAGTGCCGCATTTGCATACCTTTCCTTGAAATATCCGATTGTACCGTGCAGAACGCCTTCCACGATGGCGACGAGGGGCTAAGAATAGAGGCTCATAATAACCCAGTTGTACACCTCGGTAAAGTTAGTGATCATTATGCCATACCTTACACCGTCCGTGTCGTGCAGCAAGGACCACTTCTCCAATGGCTCGGCCTCAATCCAATGGGAGAAGCACCTGATGTCCCTCGACGTCCTCCGCGTCAAATGGGGAGGGTCGAGCTCCCGAGTATCCATCTGACGTACTATGCTATCGACATGCTCCCCCACATCTGCCTGTGCACTGGGCTGAGCGTGCAGTGTGCGATATTCCTCTTCTGCCTCAGCGACATGGGTCACCACCTCCTCTTCTACCTCCGCAACATCGGTCACCTCGTCCTCTTCTGCCTCCGCAACATCGGCCAACGCGTGTTCTTCGTGAATCACGCGCTCTGCGCCTGAGCTGCTCCCACCAACCCGACGATAGCCGTCGAAAGGGCCTCCGACGACTCCCTTCGGATATAGTTGCACGAGTAGCACGCACTCGTAGCCACGGTGCCTCAGCCTTCTAGAAATCTCTTCTATGTAACCGTGCGCATCAGTCTGGTCAACTCCCACCGAATGTGCATGGCAGACTGACTCCAAAACCCTTGTGCGACGACACTCTACACCTCGAGGTCCAAGGAGAAGCTTCTGGTGAGCCAGTGTAGGACATCTTCGATTCGGGCATTCTCCACGTCCGGGTGTACGATACTGACTTGCTGGAAACCACTTAGGTCAACACCGTATGGACCTTCACAAACCGTACCAACAACGTAATGCACTTTCAATCTTGTGGGCTCCGACATGACTGATTTATCACTACAAATATTTCAAACATTGCAACCAGCGATTTCTCAACATACATTCCCCAAATACGTGCTAAACCAACAAGTAGCTACACGTCATATACATTCGGCCGAGAACAAGAACAAACAAGACTATTACCTTCACACGGAGACTTTCTCTTATTATCAACGAGCTTCCTTCGTCTTTCTCTTTCACGTCTCGAGCTCCTCTCCTCCCCTTGTGTACCTATCCCAAGCTCCTCTCCTTCCCTTCTCTCCCTCTCTAGAGCTCCTCTGCTTCTCCCTCTCCCTCTTCACTCCTCCTATCCTTCTATCCTTCCCCTTTTCTCCTCTCCCGATCTGCTCTGGTTGTTTGCCGAGAGAAATGGCGAAAGAAACCATGACGGGACCAGGTCTGGCTTTCTATACAACCGTCTAGTCGCTCAATCGTTGGACGACTTGGCAGCAAGTACTGGCCCAACGGTTGAGCGACACATGGACTAGTCACTCAACTGTTGGACAACTTGGTAGCAAGTACTTGCCCAACGGTTGAGCGACACATAGACTAGTCGTTGAACCGTTGGACGACTTGGCTAGCCAAGTCGCCCAACGGTTCAAATGACTAGGTCACGCATTTATTGGAAAGTAATCTATGAATAAGTAATAGTACAATGCTAGAGGGAATGCATAGACAACCATGTCATAGTAACTACGAAGTAGAATACGTAAACACATAGTACAAGTTATAGAACAATGCTAGAGGGAATGCATAGACAACCAAGTCATAGTAACTACGAAGTAGAAAACGTAAACACATAATACAAGCACACAAAGCTCAACGAAGACCCCCTACTGGCCACCCGCTACGCCACCCGCAGCACCTCCTCCATCGTCGCCACATCCCACACCCGGTCCGCGCCCACCAATACGCCCCTGCTTGGGCTTTCAAAGTGCGGGGTGCCGGGGCCGGGGCCCAGACAGGGAAAGGCACTCAGGAGCCCTACTAATCCATGCTCCCAAGGCCTCAGGGGTCGATGGCACCTATGTCTGCGTGCCCACTGGGGGCCCGCTAAGCTATGACCCAGAAAGAACCTCGACGGGTGCGAGCTTAGCTGCTCCCCTGACCTCCCCTGGTGGATCCGCGAAGAAGGTGTCCACCGTCCTCGTGCGGGGAGAGCTCAACCCCCAGCTGGAGCAGGAAACCTGCAGGACAAATAATGTTAATCTCTACAATATATCGACGATCACAAACCTGAAGAGAGAAAACGTACCTTGGTCGTGGGCCATGCGCGTGAAAGGGTCAAACCCGCCGTATTGTCCATACGGGTCGGGGAAGAAAGGATACTGCCCTGGCGCTCTCGGGTAGGTGTCCTGGAACGATGACGATGGATGTGGCGGTGCGTACCCACAAGCTCACCCGGGCCCTCCAGCCTGCCAAGGCGTAGGCGCAGGCAGGGCACGTGGATGTGCCCCTCCTGAGCCTCCTGACTGGGCTATAGGACGTGCCGGCCTCGGCTTATGCGCCGACGTGGCCACCTCCTGGACTGTCCTGAACGACGTCAGGGTAACGGCACGCCTCGCCGCACTGTAGGCCCAACGGACAAACTGCACTAGCTTGTCGCGTGTCACCTCCATACCAATGCCGAGCCTATCCAGGATCGACCAGGACTCCCTAGCAATCCCGACGTTGATTTTCGTCTGCAAGGAGTACATGAAAGTGTCAAACCTATAATTGATATAACCGTACTCAAACATTTTAAAACACAATAGTACATACTGCGAGGTGCAAGTTCCGCGCGAAGTGTACAGGGTATGCGTCGGTCGATGCTGGTACACGAGTGGGGGGAGGGTCGACGACATGCACCAGCCTGGTGCGTGTCTGCGGGGCATACTAGCGAAGGTACTCGTTGTACGCGCGGGGGTCGTACGAGCCGTCCTCCTGCACGCAGTCCTCGTGGGCATTCGCCCACTACGCCACCCACGGCTCCATCTTCACCGGCCACTGCATCCTGGTGCCACCCCTCCTACTATGCTCGCTAAACGCACTCATTGTAATTAAAAGCCGCCGTAATGAATCGCAAAAACATATACAAACATGTGTTGTGTGTAACTCACGCGTGGGTCGAGTCAGGCACCCTCGTCCCGACGAGAACTGGAACAACCTGGCAGAGGCCAAACTGGCGCATCACCCTGTGCACCGCGTAGTCCTCGATGAACACGTCGAAGACAAGCTTCTTCTACGTCCGCCAGTATGCTCGATCGCACCAGCATAGTGAGGATAGCCCCCCGAGAGCACGGTCCTCTGTCTCCTGATCAGAGTACGGCTCCCAGCGCACATCGTTAGCGGTGAGGCGGTCCAGCTGCTCCACGAAGTGCTTGTACACACGTGTGACCTCCACGTGTGCATACTGTTCCTACGAGCCAGAACAGTGGTTACAAAGGATGACCCGTAATACGACTGAAGTAAAGATATAGGGAAGTACGTACCCGTCTATGGTAGCAAAGGGACCCTACGGTTGGCTAGTCCACCGCGTCCTCATGGTACATGTCCTCGCCGTACGGACTAGAGTCTACCAGCATGGGCCGTCCGAGAGAGAAACGCTCGAACAACCACAGCTGCAGCAGGAGGGGGCAACCTGTGAGGATAGATATTAGCTTTGTCCTACAGCACGCATCGCACATGCCGCGGTACGTCGCGGCAAGTACGGCTGATACCCAGCTGATCTGCCGCTCCTCGCCATCAGCGATGGCCCTCGCGTACCCCACAAGGTGGACGTCGATGGAATCACCGTGGCTGCTGGTAAACAATACCCAGCCGAAGAGCCACAACAGGTACGCCTCGAGGTGCCGCGACACCAGGTTGGCGGTGGGCTGCGGGACCATCCGCTCAACCTACGCACAAACGAACAATTAGTAAGCCTGTCATATGGCTAGGGTAGTGCATCGCTAAATATGGAAAATAGGTAGCATACGTACCTGGAACTATGAAAGCCACTGCAGGGGCAGGCCATGCCGCTGTCGCTCCGAGAAGTCGTAGTACGGTGGCGCGGCCTCCGCCGCAAGAACCCCCTGAAACTTGCCCAACAGGGCGTCACGCTAGTTGACAGGCGCGTTCGACGGGAATGCAGGGGCTCCTGCGATAGGCAGGATGAGCAGCATCGCGACATCTTACAGAGTAGGGGCCATCTCCTCGAATGGGAGGTGGAAGGTGTGCGTCTCAGACCGCCACCGGTCCACCAGGGCTGTCAGGAGCGACCGGTCGAACGGGAACCGTCGTGACCGCTCCGGACCAGCCTGGACCTCCCCGTCGTCCTCGACCGGAGTGTCGTCCTCTTCGGTGGCCTCCACCATCCGGGCGAGAGGTAGAAGGCTGGCACGGCTTAGCCTGTAAAGCACGAAGAAGTAATTACATAGTAGACATATGACACAAAACAAGTGGCACAGCTTGCGGACAAACCTGTCGATCCAGCGTACGTGGGTCCAGTCTCCAAGCCCGACGGGGTGTCCGTGTATGAACCACCCCCAAATCAACCGCGTCGTCCTCGCAAATCGGATGTAGGACACAACGGCTCGCGCGGTGCTGCGCATCGACCAACCGGTCCAGCGGGCCGAAATGCCAATCTGACCACCAGGGTCGTGAGCCATACCTGCAAATCAATTTTCGGTTAGCAATTACGACACAATTAGTGGGTTCAATTACTTATAGCGTAGCTCCGGAAATTCTGCAAATTAAGTGGTATTCTTGCTTAAGTCTACTTATTTTTTTATCATAACCTACCATGATTTCAAAAGTAATCTACCATGATTTCATATGCAAACTTAAGACTACGCTATTTACAACTATAAACAATATGCGTGGACCCCGTCAATTATAAAATAAATGAGGTATTACCTAAGAAATTAAAATGCATTAATTTTAATTGAGCTTTTAAATTATATTCCAATGGCAAATAAATCATATTTATGCATATTTATAATGGGTGAAGCTTTTATGAAAAAAAACAAAATTTCACGTGTTTTGGAATCCTATGGGTTTGGAACCATGTATTGGAAACATGCCCTAGAGGCAATCATAGAGATGATTATATCTCATTATGTTCACAATATTTGATAATATGTTATCTTGTTCCTTGAATGAATCATCAGTCATGAAGATTAACGAGTATGTGACTTGTTGGTGAAGCTCTTTTTAACTTATGATGATGTCGTTCTAAAAGTATCCCTAGTCGAAAGTCACTGGTCGAACACTAGTGACTCTCGACCAAAGACACATGTATTGATTGATGACCATGTTTCACGGTCATGGATATAGAGATATCGAATCAATAATGTGGACACGTGTTAGAGAACATGGTGTTGGATAAGACCCACCTTGAGACACTATTGAGATTGTTATGATTCTATGTGTCGTTAGTTGGTCTCAAGCAATGATGATGTATAATCCTTAGACACGAGATCGGCATGGTTTCCTACATGTGTAATAGCACTCTTAGGGGTTGCCAAACGCTACTAGAATCGGGCGGTTATAAAGGTAGCTTTCGGGTATGCTATGAAACATGCAGAGGATATGATCGGTCGGATATGGATTTGCCCTCCTAACATAACAGAGAGATATCTGGGCCCTCGAAGTGGTCGGATAAAGAAAGTGCATGGCCATGCCCTTTGGTGGTCAAGAGTTCGACCACATAAGGTTATCCGATACTCGATCGAGAAAGCATTGAGCATCCATAGATGACACAACATCTCACCCGAGTTCAACCAGATATCGTGAGGCAAAGGAGAATACATGAGTAAATGCTTAGTTCGACCCGACTACGGATCGTCGTATGGAGATACAAGCAAGTCGAGTGGGCGGTCGAACGTAATCACAGAGTGGTCGAAACCAAGTCGTAAGGAGTTACGAGTTGGTCATGATCAAATCTTAATGGTCAGATAAAGATAGGACACGGTCGTAAGTGATGAGGACCAGTCGAGATCATATTGCATTAAAGTTCGTCCGATATAATTTGTGTGTATTCGGAATCGTTATGTCTGCTAGGAACCGCTACGACTCGTGGCGGAAAGGGTTTTCGAGTCACAACCGAACTACACATGAACCTAACGGTTTCACACACTTAACAGGTTGGAACAAACCAAGATGAATACGATTAAAGAACGTGTTTGGATAGGATCCGCCACGGGCTCTATATAAGGAGATGCATGAGGCTATTGTGAGATAGGAGTTGACACGAAGTTGCCCTCATGAAACCCTAGCCGCCATCTTCTTGAGAGCCTTGCCGCGCGATGGTGCTAGCACACCGCGCGTCTGTTGTTCCTTCTCCGGACGTGTGGATACCATAGAGGCGCTTCTACGTTGTTGCGCTTAGGACGATCCGCGATCTTTGCAAGGAACCGCAGAGGTGTTGGAGGAGACGATCGACCACGACCACTGCACCAATGTATCGACGCCGGACGATCGACTACGACCAAAGACATCGACGCTCTTCGTCGGACCAGTGCGCCCGACACTTCTTCCGCCGCTTTCTCTGCGTCTAGTGGTAACGATCTGTGATCATCTTCTTGCTTGGCTTCCTGGTTTACGTGGTAGAAATTTTGAATTATTGCTATCGTAGTCTACCCGTATCCCTTCACCATGTATCTGTGATTTTTGTCTTAGTATTTTATAATTCCTTAATCCAACCAAAACTATAAATAAAATGTTATCAATTCTTTATTGTGCAAATAAATACATGTATTTAATATTCTATAAACTAGTATTTGCGAATGCACGGGTTATCGACATGTTTATATAATAGAAAAAGTAACACATTATCGTTCATCAAGCTTGAGCGCAATTAGCGCAGCACGTGAAATAGTACAACTGAATTAGTTTTCACCGACAAATTTTTCGTCCATACGAACTTCTAAACTAATTGTATTAATCATGCTATCTCCAAACTAGGATTTTTTTTAAATTAACCTACTATTATTTCATTTGCTAACAATATGTCAATACACATGTTGTTGCTTGCTAACCTACCATGGTTTCAAAAATACACGCATACAAAATAATACTAGAGATTCACCATCGTCGTCGTCGATGCGGAGAAACTTTTTTTCCTCCTCTTGCTCTTCCTCTCCTCTCTTTCCTCAAACTTCTCGAATGGCATTTGTTCTGGCCAGGCACAAGACAAGATATGTAAGCACCTCAAGTAGCCAAACGGTTGGGCGACTAGGCTTCAGCGGTGGAGCGATATGTGTTCTAGTCGCTCCACCGTACGGCGACTAGGACCGAGTCGTCCAACCGTTCAACGACTAGGAGGCGAAAGATCCAGTCGCTTCACGGTTAAGCGACTTGGACATATGTCGCTCACCCGTTGGCCGACTAGCCTAAGTCGCCCAACCATGGAGCGATACGTGATTATTTCTGATAAAAAAAAATTAAGAAGTATTATTTTTGTAATTTTGAATAAAAAATAGATTATTAAAAAAAATTCAGGATTCTTCCACCACCTGCAGGGGTGTAGCGACGACCCTACTACCGAGGCTATGGCTTTTCTCAATCGCCGTGGTTAAGTTTAAAAATGGCGCGCCGTGAATAGTCTAATGGACGCGGCCGCATCGGTGAGGTAGAGTGCGTCGTGATCCGCATCCAGGTAGCGCCACGGAGGCGCCACGCGCGGCGACCGTGCCGGCACGAGCACGGACCGTGCCGGCCCGTGCCGCGGAGGCTTATCTGTCGTGCAACACGCGCGTAGGCTTAACAAAAGGAGAGAGCGGCCGGTGACGATGCAGACTGCTGAAGGACGACCTCCTGCATCAGCAAACAGCTTCACATGGGCTGGGCCACTTGTTGGAGCAAACTTAGCCTTGCTGAGCCGCAACGCTTGGCAACTAAACCTTGAAGAAGCCCATTGGCAGGTGGGTCGTCTTTGTGTTCGATTTGGACTTCTGGATTCGTTTTTTTCGCCACAACTAGGCTCCTGTGTATCTGAAGAGGCAAACCCGGCATGGCCCATGTGGCCTATGGGTACGTGTAACCACAATCGTTTCATCGTGCTCCTACCACGTTTGTGCTAGAATTTGATGCTGCTAGTACTACGTTTGTGCCGTGGCCTTTCAATCGGCTGCATGAGTGCATGTCGTCGTCGTGAGACCGAGGAGCCGGTGGCACCGATCCCCCACTGCGCGGGTGCGGCCGTTGAGGCCGTGGACGATGGGCTTGAGCCGCCGCTGATCCAGGAAATCAGCGCGAATCGGCACCGATTCGGGAAAAATTCGCTGCCCCCCTCGTCGTCACCGCCGCCGCCGCCGCCGTGGAATATCGAAGCGCCTCCATCGTGATCCAGATCTCCAATCCCCATGACCGTGACTTAGCTTAATTGGGTTGGACATCTCCTTCCTATTCGACCGCGCGCACATCACGTACGCATACCTATAGGCAGTGCAACGCACGCGCCTGTTCCAGTTCCCCCAACACGATCTCGGTTGTGTTCCTGACACTGACAGTTGTTCCGTGCGTCCGTGTGGTGTACGTCCAGAATACGTGCCAACCCGGATTGAAGCACCGCTACCGTGTGCCATGCCAACAAACCCTTGTGGCCGGCCCGTTTGAAGGCGGACCGTGTACCAGACAGCTCGCATTCGACCTGGACCTCTGGACTGGACTAGTAGTAATTTTGCTAGAAGCAAAACTATCTTGTTCCTCGTAGTGAAATTAGGGCACATGTTACCCTGAAATTAACTGTAGTCTGTCTGGACTCATCGTGTTTGGAGTTCAGTCCACGAACTCTCTCAATGATTTCAATGTGATTATGCTTAGGTCATGGATTGAGATCCTCTGCATTGAATTAGTCACTGCAGATGACCTGCAGCAACACGGCATTATGGACGATCGAAAACCGAACGTCCTGGTCAATCCATACAATGTCTTTGCTACAATGTCGCTACAGTAAAATCACTACAGTATTTTCCTCCGTGTTTGCTGCAATTCTTGCTACAGTGCTGCAGCGGAGCATTGTTTGCTCCCTTTCGAAACACGGTTCACATGGTGGACCTCTACAATGCTGCAGAGGATCCGGATCCCTAGGTCACATTTGGTATGTACCTTTACCACCGTAGCATTTCGCTTTCGAATCAGCGCAAAATTGTTAAGTTGGCCATTAGCAACGGCGGACCCAAGAATAAAATTTAGGTTGGACAGCATGTACCAATAGTATTATCTAATAGTAAAGCAAGACATACACTATCCACATCTGCAATCACATTAATAAGAGCATATCACACCAACTGAAACCCCAAACTACAATTCGCATGTAAATATATGAAGATAAGGTAAATAGAGAAGATGGTACCTCGTCAACGAAGTTTAGCACAGTAATATGCCACACAAATATCAAAATTTATAACTTATCTTATTAATTCCCCTTGCTTAGGTATGTACTCCTTCCCTCCGTTCTTTTTTAAATGCCGTTTTAGAATGCGTGCAATCAACCTTTTAAATCTTTGATCAATAATATACACAAAAGTAATTGGATTTATTACGTATAAATGATACTGCTAGATTTGTCATAAAATACATTTATGTCATTATACTTTTAATGATTTTTATTAGCATATTAAAAATAATAATGGTCAAAGTGGTGTACTAGAGACCGTGCCGATGTCTAAAACGACAAGTAAAAACGAACGGAGGTAGTAAATTCTTCGAGATCTTTCTTCGATTTGCTCGCATGACTCAAGTCAAGTCCTTCTTGCAACCCTGTTGTAGTGCCTTGCGATGCACGCCCTGGTTGTTGTAGCAGTGCCCCAACTCCTAGGGGCGTCGAGAATACCTAGTAATTCCTGGGGAATTTGAGCATGCACATAGACTGGACATATAACTATACCCCGTGAGAATATACCAAAATACCTCTTTCTCCATCTTTGTAAGGGAGGGACGAGAAGGAAAATGTCCTCCACCCTCTCCTGTATATATGGCTGTAAGGACCTAACTCGAGAGGACCCAGAGGGGTCTCCCAGGACCACCCAAGAGGTCCAACCGAACCACTCGGAGGTCTGGGAGGGTCCTCCAAGACCTCCTAAGAGGTCCCCCAGGACCTCCCGGAGGTCCTCCAAGACCACCCAGGAGGACTCGAAGGTCCACCTAGGAGATCTTCAGGACCACCCGGACGTCTCGGTCTCTGTGCGCTGAGCTAGTCCCAAGATCAACAAGCTAGCTCACACAGACTCAACATTGGTGACATCACAACCATACCACAAACACAAGATGAAGCAGACAAATTAATATTAACAGAAGACCTTATGGTCAAGCTTGTTTACAGAGGTGCCATGCAGGGCTAACATCAAAAGGAAACTATAGTGGAACAAAAAAAAACACTTCACAGGGCCAATCGACAAGCCCACAGTCGTCGAGTGGAGAGCGTCTCCTAGCGCACATGGTCCTCAAAGAACTCCTCTTCAAAGAGCTTAGTGCTCCCTGGGAGGTTATCGGTTGCTGATTAACCAGAGGGCAAAAGCTATGAGTACTTTGAATATACTCAGCAAGCCATAGGAAAAATGAATGCAATTATATTTATGCAAGGCTTGCCAAAGAAAAGCTCTATGGTTAGTTTGCAGAAAGCAACATTTACTGAAAAAACAATAAGTAGATTGCAAAGCATAAGTTGAAAAGATAATACATAAGTAAACAAGTTCTTTGGAAACATCACACGACCACCCAGCCGTGTGCCCAGACTACTCACGACCACCCAGTCATGAGCCAACCCACTCGGAACCAAACCCAACTTTTGAAAGATCTACCCCTTGCGTGAAAGAACCGGGCATGTCCATAACCGAGGACGCGGCTATTCGAATAGATTTTTCACTCTGCAGAAATTGTGCACTTTACCCACAAGACACGAAGTCCTCTAGTTGGTTGGGCACCCGTCGATGCCCCTGCTCACTTCCTTTGGTAAGCAGTCTAGAGCTCATGACAAGGCCTTTACAAAGGTCAGTCCAGACTTGGTTCTGCCAGCTGAGGATTCGCTTTTCAGGGCCCCCTCTTGCGCCATTTTGACCACCACGACAGAACCGCATAAGGACCTCAGTAATTAGTTGGCCAGGACCACTCCATCCTAGACTTGTGGTTGCGCGGAGATGACCCAGATCAATGGCGTACAAGGTTAAGTCCTTAGTTGGTTGCTCAGGCGAGACATTCCACAACCCATGTGCCTCGCGTACCTAAGTGCCTCCCGCACCCTATATTGTCTCGCGCACTACCTCGCGCATTCCATCCTTGTCATAGTCCACTCGCCCGAGCATAAAACATTTTTGGTTCACCCGGCCAAAAGATCATTCTGGTCTTGGCACACAAATTTTAACAACAGTGGCATTGCCACAATTCCATAGCTCATTAGTGAAGTTCAGCATTCTTTGAGTCATGAGATTACGAGACCAACGTCTACTAGAGCAAGGCTAGGCAATAAAACGCACCCCTGTTGGTATTCAAAGACATCCAACTAAGATAACCCATCTTGCAGGTATCCAAGGGTACATGTCAACATGATGTATTCAAGCATACCAAGGAGTCATACTGGCAAATGGTGCTTAACTACTCCCAAAACCATTTTTATAAAACTAGCCATGCAAGTTTATAATAAAACAATATACTTTTGCAAAAATGGGTTCAATATGATCAAAGGTCTATGACTTGCCTTCGCTGTAGAGCTGAGCTTCTTCGGTTAAGAAAGCTGGGTCCAGGAGGTCTTCGGAACAACCGGATCCTACACGTTTTCGAAAAGAGCTAAGTCAATACAAACAACTTCAAAATAAAACCAAAGAACTCACCAAACCAGAGCTGAAAGAAAGCAAAGATTCTGGCGAAGGAAAGAGGTGGAACCACTTCAAAAGAGAGCTTGAACAAAGGTGGCCGGAAGAGCAAATGAGAGTGAGTGAGAGGGAGCAAAAAGAAGGGCAAAAAGAGCTCCTAGGCACTCTAATTATAGCGGAAACGGGGCCCCTAGGCGATCGGATGAGGCGGCGAGACCTGCGGAGGCACGGTGGGGTTCAGCGGAAGCAACGACATTTAATGCGCACGTCGCTATGGAGGCAGCAATATTAAGTGCGCACGTTGATACAATGACGACAGCATTTAATGCGCGTGCTGCACGGAGAAAAAGAGGGAAGTCACGATCGAGAGGAATGGTCGTGACCCAAAGGAGAGGTCGTGACCCAGAGGAGAGGTCTTGACCACAAGGGAGGTCGTGACCGCAAGGGTGGTCTTCGCAAAAGACCAAGGAGGGTGGTCTTTACAAAAAGACCATAGGGAGATCCCGACCAAAGGAGGTCGTGACAAAACGACAAGAAGAGGAGGTCACGGCAAAACGACAAAAGAAAGGAGGTCGCGGCCTCAGCAGGAGGTTGCGGCAAGGTCTATTGCAAAATCATTTGCAAACTTCCATGACAACCCAATGCCATAGACTTTTTAAACAACATTTGATTTTTGGCTGAAAATTCCCCAAATCAAACATTTTTGGGTCTAAGCATGGCTAAGCATCAATTTTTCAAAGTGTTCTAGTTCATACTATTGCATAAACTAGGTTTTTGTCTAAGGTGTCAAGGTAAGTTTATTTCAATGTCAAGATTGGCAGTACAAGGATTTAGGCATAACTATGATTTAAAACAGGAATTTAAATAACTTGATATAAGTAAGCATGCAATATTAATTTAAAACAAAATAAATAATTTAAAATAATGGGATCAATATGATCAAGAGTATAACTTGCCTTGCTTTATTAATTGCTCTCAAACAGCGTCGAAATCTGACTCTCCGAAGTCGTCGAAATCTATACGCGAAAATAAGCCGAATTCAAACAAAATTCAAATAAAGATTCAAATGAACTCCAAATTAAATAATTTTAGTTTAGGTAGCTATATAATGATTTTATAGGAATTTATCAATTTGAATCACCCAATTTGGAGTTTGGATGCAAAAGATATGAATTTTAGAAGTTTAAACTCTAAATCTGGAATTTAATGAATTTCCTAATTTATTTTCCCGAAGGAAAATCCAGATTTCTTACGCTAGGTGACGTCAGCGCTCGGAGTGAGTCACTAACGAGTGGGCTCGTGGTCAATGGACCACGCCCACGAAACGGTCAACGCTCACGGTGGACGCGGTCCACGCAACAGTGAATGGGAGGGAGCGCGGGGCTTGCGCGTGGATGACGTGGCGAAATGCGCCACATGGGCGTACACGTGTGTAGCCATGTGGGCTTTAGGGCGGACATGGCGCTGAGGTGGCGCAGATGTGGCACCACGTAGGCACGCCACATCATCAAGGCCGGCAGCGCTCTCGGCGTTGAGCTCCGCCGACTGGCTCAACGCGAAGAGGGGGAAAAGGGGAAGGCGATGCTCACCATGGCAACGGTCCGGCGCAACAAGAATGGCGGCGGCGACGGCAAAGGCGGCGGCACTTGCGGCTCTGAGGCGGCGAAGGAGCTCTGGTGGTCTTCGGGCCTAGGGAAGGCGTGCACGGGGACGGCGAGGCTGCGGCGATGCCGAAGGTGGGGTCGGGGTGGCCGAGGAGTCCTTGACCTCGCCAGAATCGAAGAAAAACCTCGACGCGGTGGCCGGCGCAAAAACTTGAAATTCGGCCAAATGAAGAGGGGAGAGGAGGAGAGATTGGAGGGGAATTGGTGAGTGAGGTAGAGGGCTCCTCATGCTCCCTTTTATAGGTCGAGGGGAGTGGCCAGGGAGGAGATCGAGTCCACGAGGCCGGCGGCGGTCATGGCGCGATTTCGGCGAACGCGTGCGCCAATTAAGGGGAAAACGGCCCGAGGAGTGGCGGCGAGATTAGAGGGAGCTGCTAAAGACGCGCTGCGCGTGGGAGGGAGAAAATGGGCGTGATTGGAGCTCCCGCGACTTGGTCATGGGCAAGGAGGCGCGGCTTGAGGAAGAAGAAAGAGGCGAGGAAGAAGGAGATGGGTGGTTGGATTTCGATCCGGCGGGGCGGAACGGGCGTGTGGCGTGTAGGCGTGATGGCCGTCCGATGTAAATCGGACGGTCAAGAGAGGGGGAGGCGGGTTGAGGAGTGGGCGGGCCGAGTGGGCTGAATGCGGATGGCACGCGCGGAGGGAGAGAATGGGCCGAAGGTTTCGGCCCAAAACTTAACTGGGAATTTAAATGATTTAACTTTTAAAATAATTTGATTAATTCATTTTGGCTTTAAAAAATAGCAAAATAAATCCAAAAATTCTAGAAAAATTCACAGAAATTCCTAGAGTTATTTTGGACTTAAATAAAATAATTCCAACTTATAATTGGTAATAGTTTTTGCACATAATTTATTTTAGCTTTAAAATAATTTAGGAAAAGCTTTTAAAAATTCTAGAAAATAATTAAAATTTTATTTTTGACTTGTAAAACATTAGAAATTCCAATAAAGCAACCAAACTCTTTCAAATTTCAGAAAAACCAATAAAATAATAACTTTATTAATTTTAATTTGGTAACATCACTTTGGGATGTTACATACACCTACCAAACATCCATTTTGCCCAAGTCCAAACCAATTTTTATTTTGTTTTGCTTTTCAAAAAAAAATCATTCACAAAAGTCCTATGGTAAAATAATACCACAGGCTCAATTAAATCATATTTCAACATTTGGCTAATTTTCCCCAAATTCAATATTTTTGGTCTAAGCATGACTAAGCCTAAAGTTTTTCAACATGTTCTAGCTCATACTATTGTATCAACTAGATTTTCATCTAAGGTGTCAAGGTAGGTTTATTTCAACGTCACGATTGGTAGTAGAAAGGATTTAGGCATAACTATAATTTAAAAACAGGTATTTAAATTACAGTGAATAGAAATACGCATGCAATAATAATTTAAAACAGAATTTAAATAATTTAAAATACTAGGATCAAATATGATCAAAGGATGTAACTTGCCTTGCTTATTTAGTTGTTGTTCTTAAATGGCGTCGGAATCTGATTCTTCAAATGCTTCCAGTTTCCCCGGAGTCGTCAAAATCTATACGCGAAAACAATCCAAATTCAAATATATTCAAATAAAGGAAACACTTTAGACAAAAATAAACATATTGAACAACATCTTGAAATACGAAAGTATTCCAAATAAAACTAATTATACCTAGTGGAGTTGATGAAGGAAATTCTTCAGACGAAGTATATCCAATGGGAGTTGATGAAAGAAATACTGCAGATGAAAATATAATCAAAGGCAATTTGATGAAGGAAATACTTCAGACGAAGTATATCCGAGGAGTTGATGAAGGAAATACTACAGACAAAAGTAGATAAATCTAACAGGGAGAGAGAATGCCCGCATGAACATTTCTCAATGGTTATCGATACGAGAGAGCTAGACTACCTGGTTAGGTAATACTCTCAGATCTGTTCTCGGATCACGAAGGGATCTGCTATTGAAAACGGATGATGACGGACGATACCTAGAATCTAGGTGATGTTGTTTCCTTAATAGGCCACCTAGTACTCACAAGCACTCTCTCTAGGCATTCTATGTATACATCTACGATGATCATACAGTTAAAAAAATCAATCCTCTTATACGCTCTCATGATTATTTTAGTTATTACTTCCTATTTACCGAGGAAGTTCCATGTGTTAAATGTGTCCTTCTTATAGTCGTTATCATGATTAAGCTTATACTAGGGTACAACTATTACACTAGGTTAACTTCCAACTAGGATACAGACTAATGATTTTTAGTCTCTAATTGCCTTACCATCTTTAATTAACTATTTCATTGACCTAGTGCTACTATTGGTATCATTAATACCATGACCTAAGGCCTACTGTTCATTTGATTGTTAAATGACTATTAAGCACTACAAAACACCTTTACCTTATTAGACTTAGTTATACTATACTTAATTAAGTTAGTATATGGCTCTTATACCAATAGTAGCATACTACGCAGCTTAACTATCTATCAATGGTACGATCTTAAAGTCACTAAGGAAGGGCTTATTGCCACTTAACAATGTTATTTGTCACCTTAACCATCTAAGGGTGGGTCCTACTAGTAACACACTTATTTAGTTAAAACTAATCATCTAACTAATTACATACTGTTAACTGCGATACTCCCTAATCTGTAGGTTCTTACTGTCAGTGCTCATTTATAATACAATAACACTAACTGATTACACTTCCAAGCCCAATATAGACTTTTTTAAGTCCTTATGCTACTAAACCCTTATTTCAAAGCCATACTATGAATCCTCCTATATTACTGAACATATTTCTTAATTAGCTTCACTTAGGTATTATCATTTGCTATTGGAATACTTACTATAGCTAACTAGCCAACTAACAGACTTTAACTAATTATCTAACCGAGCTAGCTCTACTGTCATTGAAATTCACCTTTGAGTTAAATGATATTAGCATTAACTTCCTCAATTACTCAGCCTACTAATCCTTGTCAATACTAATCAATCTACTGGAATGGAATGATTTCACTGTTATTGCACTACTTAGTTAAGCAAAACAAATCATCTCTACTAATCACTTAACCAAGGCATTACATGACATTCATAAACCTAGAGAGAGTCAAAGAGGGAGGGTCCCACCTGTCACTGGTACAAAGAGAGCATACAGAGACAGAGACCGGGAGAGGGGAGTTGAGACAGGGAAGGCGCTGGGGTGGTTCGGGCGGTGCTCACGTCGGCGAGTGAGGCAACAATGATGGCCACGGGGACCGAAAATAGAACCGAGACGCCAAGGCAGACTCTTGGGAGGTGAAGGTGCGGCCGGAGATGGTCGAGAGCGGCGGGGCGGCTGGGTGCAGCGGCCGGAGGTGAAGGAGAGAAACGGGCGGTAGCACCGGAGGGGGAGAAGGAGGAAAGTAGTGTGCATGTGAAAAGGAGAGGGCCACAGGAAACTCATAGGGGCAGACAGTGGGGGTGGAGGGAAGCTGGAGCGGGCTGGCAACATGCATCGGCGGCAGCGTAGGCATTCAACCGCGAGGCTGGTGCTACGGGAAAGAGGAGGGGGAGAGAACAGTGTGGGGAGGTAGAGGGAGACCTGATGGTGCTTCACCTGCAAGGAATTGAACTGGAGGTCCCTGGAGATGGAGTATCGGCCATGTCAGCGCTTTGGCCGGAATTGGTGAGGAAGGTGGCTGCGCAAGCTCTGGTGGGGGAAGCCTTCAATGGCTTGGGGGGCTTTTGCTCGGGACGACGAGATACACTGCGTGACACAGCCGACGGGGAGAGGAGCTCACTGAGGCGGCTGGGACAGCAAAAGATGCGGCTGGCGGTGGTGAATCTTGCGGTCCTCCATGGCTTTTGGTGGTGTAGAGAAAAGGGGAGGAGAGGCCAGATGGGGCAAGGCCGGCTCACGCACTGGCCTAAATAGGCGAGCGGCGGAGGTGCCAATGGCAGCGACAGCATGGGCTTAGGGCGGCGTGGTGGCCATGCAGGAGCTAGGGCGAGGGCGCGTGGAGGCGATGGCCTGCCGGTGGGGATCCTTTGGCGGCGAGAGAGAGGGATGGCACGGCCGGGTTGGGATGGGAAACGGGCCGCGAGAGGAAAACAGTAGATGGGCTGAAGGAAATTCGGCCCAAATTCGATTTCCAAATTTCGATTGATTTACCAATTTCAAAAATAGAAATAATCCATTAGGATTTTAGAAAATAACAAATAGAGTCCAAAAATTATGGAAAAATTTACGGAAATTTCCTAAGATATTTTGGACTTAGATAAAATATTTTCAACTTAACATTGATATTTA
The DNA here is from genome assembly GCA_036346405.1 of Phyllostachys edulis. Taxonomy (NCBI): domain Eukaryota; kingdom Viridiplantae; phylum Streptophyta; class Magnoliopsida; order Poales; family Poaceae; genus Phyllostachys; species Phyllostachys edulis. Next base: position 2,675,397 of record CM070546.1, on the reverse strand, counting down.
ATTTTGTAAATAAATTATTTTATATTTAAAATAATTAAGAAAAAGCTTTTAAAATTCCAAAAATTCAAAAAGCTCAAGAAAATAATTAAATTTTTTCTTTTTAACTTTAAATCCAATAAAACCCAAAAGCTCAATGAATTATATTTTTTCATTTAAATATATAGGAAATTCAGGAAAAGCATTAAAACTCTTTTAATACTCATGAAATCCAATAAATAATATTTTATTAATTTAAAATTGGTAATGTAACTTTAGGTCATTACATCGTCGCCATTCAATCGGCGATAGAAACCTATCACCAGTTGAACTGGCGATAGGGACTCTCTCGCACCCCTGTCGCTGGTCTAGGTACGTGTCGCCAAAACTGGCGACAGGTACGTGTCGCTAGTTGAACTGGCGACAGGTACCTCAAACCCTAATCTGATTTGTCTACTTGTGATTTTTATAGTTTTTGAACGGTACAAAATCTGTTAGACTCACAATAACATTTTGTGATCGTCGTATGTTGTTCTAGTGCGGTGAATTTCTGAAGAATTTTACGAGGAAGATTGAGGTATCAATGATTTGTAAGTCAAAAGGTAAGTGATATTGCGATGCGCCCGAGAATTCATACACTTGCTCATGTACATACACTGCATATTATGTAAGGAAACGAATGTGAACTTGCCAATACTATCAAAACTATGATAAAATCACACTGATATTACATAACACTCAGCAAAACATCATAACACTTAATCAAAATGATAATTCAGAACATTGGAAATAACATATTACTACTGTCTATGCTTTCTCGTGGTCGCAACCTCAACGTCCCCCATGTGGACTGTCTCGAGTTGGGTGACCAGATGAGGTCCCCGTGGCGACGTCCGGAGTGCCGATGTCTCCTTCGTCCTAAGGATTTCTCGTAGGACATTTCTTGAAGGTGTGCCCAGACTCCTTACAAATGGAGCACTTCTTCGTACGATGTCCAGTTTCTGCTTCATCCAAATCGTTCCTGATACGTCGCACCTGTCGCTGGCCAACCTTTCCCTTGAGCCTATCAATGTCTACAGCCTAGATTAGTTGCTCCCAGGTCGGATTGCCAGTGAAATGGCCAACCACAGTGTAACCATACATCTCCCTAGTCCAGGTTTGCATCACCTCCTCCTTGGTGAAATAGTCAGAGAGGTACTAATCGGGATGCCGTGCCACCGTCGAACATGCGGCTATGACATGGGAACATGGCCTGTGCAGAAGAAGGGGCTTGTTGCAAGTGCATATGCAACCACCGCGGCGTAGCGTGCACTCGTGGGTGACCCTCTCGTGGTTCGTCCCACGGCGTTCTTTATCCCTGCACATTATCTCGAAGTGAAGCTCCCTTGTGCCCATCTTGAATGCCCGGTGCATCTCACCCTTCTTGCTCTTCTCCTCCATGTACTTGGTGACCATGGCGGAGTTGAGTATTCTGTCATTTGCCATGACGAGCGACGCGTTGTTGCTTCTGTCAATAAAGTAGTTCGTCGTACCGCGGAGAATTGCCTCCATAATACCAACCAAAGGGAGGCACCTTGCGCCGCACATGACCCAGTTGTACACTTCGGCTAGATTAGTTGTCATGACACCATATGGAGCACCACCCCTGTCATGTAGCAGCGACCACTTCTCCTTAGGCTCGTGCTCAATCCAATCCGAGAAGCATTTCACCTGCGCCCCCGTCCTCCTCGTCAATCTGGGAGCATCCCTGTGGATAGCTGTGGCAATGCTTCACGGGCCTGGTCAGCGCTTGGGGCGACCCTTCTCGCTGCCTCCCTTCTATGCTTCTTGGTCCGCTCATCCAAAAATTTTCAGAGTGCTTCGAACTTCTGTGTTGGTTCTGGTTGCACAACTGCTTGAACATGTTCATCAAGTCTTTGTTGCGGAACTGCTTGTATAAGTTTGCACCCAAGTGCCTCATGCACCACCTGCTTTGCAGATCCGGCCATGCAAGTGGTACGTTCTCAACTTGTTGCAGCTGAGTTATTGTACGTAGCAGGCCTGCATGCCGATCATGTATGAGGCATATGTTGGGACGGCCTTGCACAATAAAAATCCTAACATTCTTCAGAAACCACAACCAGCTGTCTGTGTTCTCGCTTTCAATGAAAGCAAATGCCATGGGAAGAATTTGATTGTTCCCGTCCATCGCTATTGCAGTCAATATATGGCCCTTGTACTTTCCAGTCAAGAATGTGCCATCTACGCACAAGATTGGATGGCAGTGCCGGAATGCATTGATACATGAACCAAACGTGAAGAATGCTCATTGTAGTACCATCTTATTGGCCCACTTCGGGTGCGTGGCGTCTTGAATGTCGATATGGTTGCTAGGATTTCTGTCTAGTATGACTCGAAGTTTCCTGGGGTGGGACTGCACTAACTCAGAAACAACGCATGTGTGAGGGACCACTATAGAGCACTTCCAGTAGGTGTTCCACTTAGGCTGAAATACGTGCACTCGCCAAGGGCATCCCTCTATGTCGTACTTCACGTCGTATAATCTTGAGGGTAGACTTGACAACTTTGAAGGTGCGCCGCACCGATAAGGTCCAGAATTTGACCGCGTCCTGCACGGCCACATTGCATTTGTACATAGCTCTTAGCCTGACCTCACTCTGGTCGTACTCCCACGGCACATGGGAGCCTTCGTTGACGACGAGGTTCTCGAACTGGTATGTGTTCTAGTCAGACGGAACCGCCTGCTGGTCCACATCATCCTCGTCGTCGGAACCTTCATCTTCGGACAATGCCATATAGTCTCGGTCTTCGAGATCCATCTTTTGCACTACAGCTTCCACCTCCTCACCCTCATCAGCAAGACCACTAGCTTGTTTGACCGTAGGAGGTACTTCCGCAGGGTGTTCATCGACAGCATCAGCAACTCCGGGAGCTTCAGCCATTGTGTACACCAAGCTGTGGCTGGAGTCCCCGACTTCTTCTTCGGCGTCAGCACCCCCTTCTTGTTCAGCCGCGGGTGGAGGAGTGGGTTTGGCATATGCTTGGATCGGAAGGACCAATTTCCACCCTCCCTCTCTCGCCATGCATACATATGACTGCTATGAATTTGTTCCCTTCAGCTGCACTAACTCCCAATATGTGGGTTGTCCTACCCGTGGGGCAAGACAACTCAATCTCAGATCGTACACATCACGATCCACTTGGAATGTGTGGAACAATCACCGCATCACAGCGTCCCATGTACGTTGCTCTGGTCTTGGTAGGGGCACGGTCGCCGATTGGAAATAACGCAAATCAATCCCCTCGGGACCCTCTATAATAGCCCCTTGACCATGGTAAATTTTGAAATCGACGACGTCGGATATATTTGACGCACTGCAGCATAAAGAACATTTTCACGATTAACTGCATATCTAAAACTAGACTACTCACTGAAAAGTATTATGTAAAACATACCACATTACGTAATCGTGCATCTAAAACTATGTAATCCATTCGGTTAAAACAATTACCCGAGAGGTAGGCAATCGGATGGGCAACGCTTCGCTAGCTTCTCTCCTCCCCTCTCCTCTTCTCTTCTTCTCTTTTTTCTGAATAAAAGTAAGTCATGTGCTGAATTTTCGGGTTTCAAGAGGGTTTTATAGGGTTAGTCTTCCTGTCGCCAGTTGAACTGACGATAGGTTTCTGTCGAATTGGCGACAGGTACCTGGACCAGCGACAGAGGGGCGAGAGGGTCCCTATTGCCAATTCAATAGGTTCCTGTCACCAGTTGAACTGACGATAAGGACATATTTTTGTAATGTTTGGGGGACGACTATTTATTTTTGTAATTATCTTTTTAAAATAATTCGCTGACAAAGCAGTGCCCCGCCTCGGTCCTTCCTGCTGGAGAGAAAGATGCCGAGAACAAAACGAAACAACAGCGAAAACACAAACGATTGAGTCGAGTTTTCTTTTGTTTCAGGAACACCTAAAGTGTTGCTTCTCTTTTTGATCTTTTGTGTTTACTAGCAAGAAACCCGCGCGTTGCCGCGGGCGTCATTCAGCAGCAAACTGCATGACCCTAAGAAACCTAGTGTGACAACGATAGTGTCTGATACAAAGACATTGTCTTGATAATTTAAAAAGGCCATCGAACATCAAAATCAGATTACAGGTTTTCCATGGTAAGCAAGTGAACTGAAGCAGAAGAAATTAGATCTAGCAATGCTTTGGCTTAGTTTTTTTTCTTAAAAAGCAAATCGATATAAATATTTTTACACACGTTGTTTCTATATCTGAGTAATGCCCTCACAAAGCAGATGTGGGTCGAGTTCTGCATGACCTAATCATCCAAAAAACACCTAACTCCTCCTAACTTCATGATACACTAACCAAGGACGGTCCAAAAGCGAATACAAATAGTTTTTGTTTTAAGTAATTTTCTTTGTATGTATAGATCACGGCTACGCGTTCATGTATCTTTGCCCTATTCTGCAAGTGTGGTCTATAAACAAAAGGGGCTAAAAATAGGAAGCCTGATGCAGTCAGTTTTCCTTGATGTAGAAGCATATCCAACAGCAAACTGCAAGGGAAAAAATATGGTAAAATCTCCGTCGTAATTTCAATATCGTCGCAAAATCGAACTAACCCTGCAATTTATTTTTCATATTGTAGAATCACAACCACTATCAATTTGCAAGGAAATCACATGGTTGTATGCTCTCAAAACTAAATTAGCAGTGCAGTGTAATTTTGCCATAATGCTTATGCTCTGCAACCCTATTTTCTTAGTTTAACCTGTGAATACTGATAGTCTGCACATTGTGCAAAACAAACCTTAAATATGAAATGTGGAAAAAGACATACAACCTAATTAGTGAACAAACGCTTATATAGATCATAACAAGACGCAGAAACATCCCAATACAACTGAGAAACTCAAAAGGCGAAAACAACAGGACACCCTTCATGCATGCCATGTCACCTAAGCTGATTCTTTAGTTATGTATGTTTTTACTTGTCAAATCCATATGTTTGTTACTGCTAAGCACATCTAAACGCAGCAGCCTCAAGCGCCAATTGGCTCAGTTTGAAATGTCCATTTGAATGTTCCCTCTATAAAATGGACCATTCTTTTCTTTTTCTTTTTGAGTGTGTACTAAAGCATTATATGATGAAGATATATCCTATAGAAAGCACAAACCGAATAGATTCAGCGGGGAAAAAGGAAAACAATTAGAAGTATAGTGTGTCCATATATGCCAGACTCTGGTATTTATTTAGTTATATTTTCAACAAAATTTCGAAGAACATGAAGCACATTTTGGTTCATCACAAACAATATACAGGACCAAAAAGGAATTATACTTTAGTTTTCTATAGTACAGAATCATTGATCAATTAATAAGCTCAGGCAAGTAATAGCAATTTAGCTGTGGTAAATAATAAATATATTGAGCTGAAAAGGTGGAAATGTGGCCAGATGATGTATACATGTTTTGTTATGAAATAAGAACATACTGTCTTTCGATATACCTTTCCTTTTTTGCAATACAAACACAGAACAATAGAATAAAAGGCCAAAAGGATACACTGATTGCCAACTCATGACTCACTATAATCCACAATAAATGTCTAACATGATTGAAACACCTATTTACTGTCTCATCCATTTAATTTAGCATGCAGATGGGAAGCCAGCAGTTTGTTACATTTACCACTATGTTCTTACAATGTAGGCGAATAATAATTTAGTAATTTACCATTTTGTGCTTCCTAATAATTCTCTTGGAGCCTCTTCCTTGCAGAATCCAGCCTATCCAGGTCTAGAAGATTGTCCTTCTGTTTCCTCATCGTCTTCTACATCGAAAACTCAAAATCATTCTCACAGATTCGCATCTATCTAAGAAAACACCCACACTCCTTTTTACAGTTGCAAAGCAGTAAAAAGTTTCCATTTTCGCGATAACTGGAATGTGTTGATAGATTTAACAAACTCTTGTTTGAAACATTCATTAGGAAGCATACTGCCATCTCGTTTTGGACGATACACTAGTTCTGTAACTTCACATTGAAATCTTTGAATAATTTGTGATTTTCTTGTTGCATCCGGTGCATGTATAGCGAAACATTCATCACATGAAACTATCTGTGGTAGATCATGAATCAGATCATGCATGATGTAAGCTAGCCTCGGTGCTACATATTGAATAAATCCACAATGCACCAGCTCATAGAAGTACTCATCCCCAATGTCTTCTACTCTTTTGCTTTCGTTGGAGCAAACAAAACCTTGTGTAATCCAAACGTTGACCAACTGCTGAGTGTTTAAATGGTAATTTTTAGGGCATAATAATGACAACGTTAGTTGCAGCATGTCATATGGCACAAAAAGAGTAAAGGAAAACCGAAACATAGACAATATCAATCATCAATGGGAACTGTGGGAATTGTTGTCGGTCAAAAAGTATGCAGACTAAGTCGTGTGAATTAGTTTAAAAAAATTAAGAACACAGCAACTAAAAGAAAAACTTTTGCAACCAAGACTTCGAGGGCATTCGCTTCATGTCGTATGATCAAGTAACCTAGGTACTGTGTTATACCTATGCATCACTCATTACCATGGAAAACCAGATGCATTTTTTTTAAGAAGTAGATGTGCCTAGCTATGATAAAAAAAAAAGTGGAGAATATAGCACATGCTATGCCATTAGTTTACATGAGATCACTGGAGGTCATACAAGGCTTGAAAATTGTAATGTCATACAGAGGGTTGTTCACTAACCTCAGGGGCCCTACATGCCAATGTTGTATGCTTCGTAATGATATCCTCCTCAATCCCCATCTCTTCTGGTTTGTCAAAGCATTTACGATTTGTTGATGTGCTTCCAAAATAACATTTTTTCCGTGCACCATCTAATCCAAGAAGACCATTTTCAGCCTTCATAGCACTACAGAATACAGAAAAGAGGCAGAATGTAAGGTATCTGTGAGCAACAAAGGTTAATGTATCCATTAAACCAACTGAAGATTCCCATCTTGACGGTATTCAAATTATCCGATGCATGATTGGCTGAGAATACGCATAAACCAACGAATTGATGATAGAATATGTGCGTTCCAAACTCATGAAATGGAATCTATTTCATGGCAATTACAATGATGTACAGTACCACTCTAATCCACAAAGACATGGCAATTATGGTGATGTAAATGTTAAATATTAGAGTAGTATTACAGAGCAGATACAAGTAAGTACATATTGTCAGAAGCAGGAAATAGTGGAGCAAATTTTACCAGATATGTATAGCAACGACAGATTGGTGGCACAACTATATGTAAATTAGAACAAAGCCTCATATTCTGTGCTTAATGTAATCAATTAGTACATTAGTAAATTAGTACCAGTTCTTATCAAATCACAGGAAACTCATTAATATACATGGTGTGCCTTGTGACTACATTTTAGATTTACTTTTTCAATAAGTGTGACATCATTTTAGCTTCAAAGATTACTGATGGCATTATATCTACATGATATACCTCAACTAATAGATTACTTCTTTGGCCTACCCTTTATCTGAACAATAATATTTGAATACTATGCCAGTAAAAAAGAGGAATAACGTGCCGAATATACCTCAAACTAATAAACTACTTCTTTTGGCCTACTCTTTACATGAACAATAAGACACCAATACTATGCCAGTAAGAAAGGGCAAGAATATATAGGCAGCATATAAACAGGAAAAAAAAGAGGAACAACCTCACCTGAAACCATTTTCGACTCTTGATGTCGTGTGATCAAGTAACCTAGGAACTGTGTTATACCTATGCATCACTCATTACCATGGAAAAACAAATGCATTTTTTTAAGAAGTAGATGTGCCTAGCTATGATAAATAAAGTGGAGAATATAGCACATGCTATGCCATTAGTTTAATTAAGATTCAAAATCATAAATACCATATGCTAAAATGCTATGCACTTACCCAAATGTCGACTTTATCACTAATAACTTCTCTTCTGTAGAGATCCCACACCTGAAAAAAAATAGATGCATATATGAGATCACTGGAGGTCATACAAGGCTTGAAAATTGTAATGTCATACAGAGGGTTGTTCAGTAACCTTAGAGGCCCTACATGCCAATGTTGTATGCTTTGTAATGATATCCTCCTCAATCCCCATCTCTTCTGGTTTGTCAAAGCATTTACGATTTGTTGATGTGCTTCCAAAATAGCATTTTTCCATGCACCATCTAATCCAAGAAGACCATTTTCAGCCTTCATAGCACTACAGAATACAGAAAAGAGGCAGAATGTAAGGCATCTGTGAGCAACAAAGGTTAATCTATACTGGCCCCATTCCCTCCACCTTCCCCTCACCGACGGCTCACGAAGGTCGTCATCCTGTCGTCTCCTCATGCCCCGCCACCGCCTCCTTATCCACGAGCTTGAAAAGAAAATAGCGATCCGTAGCAATATCGTGCAAGCTCGAGTGAGCGATCCGAGGGTGGTGGCGGCGTCGAGGCTTGGGCTGGGAGCCCCAAGCGGTGCGATCTAAGGCCGAGGCGAGCTCGGCTCGAGGGGAGGCGGCGGATCCGGCCGGGGAGCGGGTGGCGTCGCATCAGCCGAACTAGGCGAGGGATGGCGGATCCGGTCGGAGGCGGCGGCGCTCGGAGCCATGGCGCCTTTCGGGCGGAGTAAGCGGCAGCAGCGTTAGCTCGAGACTCTGCACGGATCGGAGGCGGGTGAGACGATGGCGGCAACCGCTTCGAGCGAAGGAGGTGACGCTGGGCGCCGGAGAAGAGGAAGGGAGGAGGCGGCGGCGCTCAGGCGACAACAACGGCCGGGAGCGGTGAAAGAGGAGGGAAGTCAAGCTACCGGGGAGGAGGATGAGGCGGCGGCAAGAAAAGCGCTAAGCGGCGGCGAGCACGAAAAACCGGAAGAAGAAGCGAAGCAGCGTTGTGTTGGAGCAGTCCGCCTGATCCCCTTTGGATCTGTTCGCGAAGCGTCGATAGGTAACATGTGCGAACGCAATGCAGGTGCGATCCGACGGACGTGGATGGTGGAGCGTAGATCCGACGGCTGACAAAGCCACTCTCTTCTCTCCTCAAGTCTGCCTTCTTTTATATAGTAAGATTTGTACTTACAGATTACAGACTCGGCGTTAGAATCGGGGTTAGAATCGGTATATCCATACCGAAAACCACCCCACACGCGGACTCAAAAACAACATAAACTCTCGCAAAGAAAACACCTGCCAAAACAAGAATAAGAATAATTCTATCAGGGCCGTAGTGACTAGTGAGTAGAAGAATCTTTAAGGATTTTGTTTTCTGAACAACTTTACACTATTGGCTAGCTTGTCAGACTGGTTGGTGGAGTGAGGCGTCTTCGCTTGGAGTCAACGGCGGCCTCCTGTCGACTCAAGCTCGAAGCGAAAGAGTAAGCAGACGAACTACTTCCACCTCCTCGATCGGCAATCTGCAGCTGCAGAGCAGAGATCGATGACGAGCCTGCCGCGGCTGTGGGGGGAGTGGGAGATCCGCGTGCTGCTCCTCGGCAGCCTCTCCCTGCAGGTCTTCCTCCTCTTCACCGGCGGCCTCCGCAAGCGCAACGTCGCATCCTGGCTCCACTTCCTGCTCTGGCTGGCCTACCTCCTCGCCGACTCCGTCGCCATCTACTCGCTCGGCAACCTCTCCCAGAACCAGAAGCTCTGCCACGTCAGCGGCCGGGACGACATGCACCTCCTCGTCTTCTGGGCTCCCTTCCTCATCCTCCACCTCGGCGGCCAGGACACCATCACGGCCTTCGCCATCGAGGACAACGAGCTCTGGCTGCGCCACCTCCTCAGCCTCGTCTCCCAGATCGCCCTCGCTCTCTACGTCTACTGGAAGTCCCGCCCCTCCGCCGCCAGCCTTCTCGCCCCCGCCATCCTCATGTTCGTCTCCGGTGTCGTCAAGTACGCCGAGCGCACCTGGGCGCTCAAGTCCGCCAGCATGAGCAGCCTGCGCAGCTCCATGCTCACGCGCCCGGACCCGGGACCCAACTACGCCAAGTTCATGGAGGAGTACCACTCCAGCAAGGAGGCCGGCCTGCACGCCGAGATCGTCATCGTCCCCGAGCGCCCGCCCGACGACAACATCTACGTCCAGGAGGAGCTGGTAGAGTACGGCGAGCTCGTCTTCAAGGCGCACAGGTTCTTCCACACCTTCCGCCGCCTCTTCGTCGACCTCATCCTCAGCTTCCAGGACCGCACCGACAGCCTCGCCTTCTTCCGCCGCCTCAAGCGCGACCAGGCCTACAAGGTCGTCGAGATCGAGCTCCTCCTCATGTACGAGTCGCTCCACTCGAAGTCTTCCGTCATCCACGGCCCCACCGGCCGCTACCTCCGCATCTTCACCCTCGCCGCGCCCGTCCTCTCGCTCCTCATCTTCTCCAGGACCGACAAGGGAGGCTACAAGCCGGTCGACATTGCCGTCTCCTATGTGCTCCTCATCGGCGCCATCTTCTTGGAGATTTACGCCATCCTCCTGATGGTCATCTCCCCCTGGAGCTACGCCGACCTGCGGAAGCAGGACAGGTGCCTCCCGGTGGCGAGCAGAGTCTTCCGCGCCGTCAAGTACTTCTTGCCGGAGGTGAGGCCGCGGTGGTCGAACCAGATGGCGCAGTATAACCTCATCAGCTACTGCCTCAAGGACAAGTCGACATGGTTCACCAGGGTGCTCGAGAACCTCGAGTGGGACTACAACATCCGCGTGAAGACGATCTGGGACAGCTTCTGGTACACGAAGCACATCGACGTGTCACTGGTGCTCAAGCAGCTCATCTTCAAGCAGCTCAAGGACAAGGCGAACAGCACGGCGGATCCGATGAGCTACCGGCGGTTCGGGGATCACCGTGGGCAGTGGATCCTCCAGCGCAAGGGGTGCTACCAGGATCTCGGGTGGAGCGTCGAGGTCGAGTTCGACGAGAGCATCATCCTCTGGCACATCGCCACCGATCTCTGCTTCTACGAGAAGCACGACGACTGCGACAAGGGCGCCAAGCGCTGCGCTTCTTGGCGCGGTGCCATCGGCAGCTGCCTCCGTTGCTGCTTACGCAACGCTGGCAACGAACACGCCGGCAACACCAATTCCGACGAGATTGTTGAGGAGAGTAACGGCGCCGATGGCTCCGGCGACCAGGACGCCAAGGTCAAGATGGGGGCTTGCTGCTTCTGCTCCTGCTCCGACTACGATCCCGCCGCCGACAAGAGCAACCTGAACAACGCGTCCTATTTGCCGTCGGCGAGCAGGGAGATCTCCAACTACATGCTGTTCCTCCTGGTGATGCGTCCGTTCATGCTGACAGCGAGCATCGGGCAGATCCGGTTCGGCGACACCTGCGCGGAGACCAAGAACTTCTTCCTGCGGGGCGACGAGATGCGCACGGAGCGGCAGGGCGCGAACGCGCTGGCGGCGGTGAAGGCGGAGATCGATCCGCGGCAGGTGAAGGGGGACCGGAGCAAGTCGGTGCTGTTCGACGCGTGCAGGCTGGCTGAGCAGCTGAAGAAGCTGGAGGAGAGGAAGCGGTGGAGGCTGGTGGCCGGGGTGTGGGTAGAGATGCTGTGCTACGCGGCGGGCAAGTGCAGGGGCAACTTCCACGCGAAGCAGCTGAGCCAGGGCGGTGAGCTGCTCACGGTGGTGTGGCTGCTCATGGCGCACTTCGGCATGGGTGATCAGTACAGGGTCGAGGCCGGCCATGCCAGGGCCAAGCTCATCATCGAGACCTAGTAGCTGCTAGCCTGCTAGCTAGTTTGTCCCCAGAGTTGTGTGTTCTGTGTCAGTTCTGGAGTTGGAGCTGCAAGTAACTACTGCATTGCAAAATCTGCAATGCAGTGAGCAATGAATTAACAGAATGTTTTTCTTGTGGAGATAATCCTTGTCGATCTGTTGTGTTATCTGCTTCCTCGTGCATTTTGTTGGTGATTTTGTCCATGAAGTTGCCTAAATTTCACTCTGTGAGCTCCTTTCTGTAATATGGCTCCATCAGTTGAAATGGTTACTCGGTTCAGTACAAATCAATAATAAAGCTGACAAATCTTAAGAGGTTGGACTTAGGATTTGGGAATTGTGCCAAGCTTTACTACTGGCTACATGGGTTTACAGTGATGTTGGCTTGGCTGCATTGTCTGTCAGTCAACTTGGGCTAAATAAATGGCAGACAGAGGTTGGCAACTTCTCCCATCGACTTCGACTTCTTTGAACTTTTGAAGTGTGGGTCTTCTTTAATAAACAGAGTGCCGAAGTTTTCCTGTGGTAACTGAAGGATACTGCCGGAATGTTTTCTAGCTTCAGGAACTGAATTGCATCGATCTGGACTAGCAATTTCCAAGGTTGTTCCTCTGGTCCTTTCGCTCCAGAGAAATTTCTGAAAGTGTACATGACATGATATGGGCTGAAGTCCCCGTGGAGCAGCAGCATTTCCATGGAAATCTGCAACTTGAAAGTGATTGGCATCTAATTATATTTCTGGCCGGTAATATGATGAAGCTAAAAAACGAAAATACTCTCTCGGGAGACTTTGGATGGACTCGTCCTCTCCTTCCGCCGAGATTGGGGGAGGGGAGGCCTCCACCTCTCGGGTGGCTGTGTCGGCAGGATCCATGGTGGGTCGGCTTGGCTCGACGGAGATCCTCCCACCGCGGGAGGAGGCGGCTTTGGTTTTGGGCTCTCTAGCAGTGATTTCTCGGGAAGGTTCTCGAAGTGCCTTGGGTGGTCGGGAGTTTCCATGTCGTGATGTGGTTGATTGTCGACGTGTCGCTCCGACCGCCGGAGCGGAGGTGCGGAAAAATCGACACGTGGAGTCGGAGATCAAGGGGTGGGATGTTTTCGGAGGCCATGGACAGAGGGAGATTGGCACCGACACCATGGATGGACCGTCTGGGCCGTCTCATAGGTATGGAACTACTTTGTCTGACCTCTATGCCCATTCCTGGCGGCGGATTCCAACGCATTCGTGGATATGGATCCCGAAGGGAGCGTGTTTGGGCGAGTTAGGGTTTTTAGCTAGAGCAAGCCACTGGTGATTTGGTAAGCCTCATTCTTCTCCTATTGCTAATAGATCCAGAGTGGATTCGTGGAATGCGGGGGTGGTAGATTAGGATTCTTTTGATCAATTCAAGGTTTGGCAGGAGGGTGGTCATGATAGAGAGAATTTGCGTAGCGATGGGGGTGCTATCAGAGGGGTGCATTGTAGAGGTATCAAAGGGGTGCATTGTAGAGGTGATTCCAGAGGAGGTTTTGGGGTTAGAGGAGGTGTGTTGCGTGGTGACAAAGGTAGATCCACTTCTAAGTGGGAAGATGTTGTGAATACAGGAAAGGGGGAGGAACATCAGAAAATTTGGGGGGAGATTGGCCCAAATACGGGGGTGTTACGCACAGAAGATAGAGGAACTTGTTTTCGATGTTTGCAATCAGGGCATCACCAAGCTAGATGTTTTAATCCGTCGGTGTGCTACAAATGTAAAAAAGACAAGCCACATGACTTCTAGTTGTCCTAATGACAAAAAAACATCATGGCTTGAAGCTCTTTGGATTTGGGATACCTGGTCAGGGGTTTATAGTTTGCAGGTACCTGGGATGAAACTCTCTAAGCAACAAGCAGCTACTGGAATCATTAGTATAAAGTGGGAGTGGCCTCTATTCAACGAATTGAAGCTGAGCTCAAACATCTAATACAAGCTGATTAGGATTGGAAGGTTAGGAGGTTGTCGGATTCAGAATATGCATTAGTTTTCCTTCTAAGGCTACTCTTGATACTTAGTCTAAGGTCCGAGGGGTTGAATTAGCTCTGCATTCTATTAAAGCTATTGTGGAGAAATCAAAGCTTCACCCTGAGGCCTCTTCTGTCCTGGTTCCAATTTGGGTGAAAGTTTCTTGTCACATCCCCACTTTAATAAATGAGAATTAGTATGCATCGCATCAGCATGCACCATGTTTTGAAGATCTTGCATATTTTATTGCACTTGGAAAATCTCAAACAAATGTTAAACCTATACTTCAAAAATTAACTCCAAATAAAAACAGGAATAAAAACTTGTGATCTTCATCTGGAAATAATTTATTAAATTACTATAATAACTATCATGAATTAATATAATTTTTCCCAAATTTATGGGACTACATTCAACCCTTAGAAAATTCAAACACAATACAATAACCTATTCTAGGTTTGGTTTTAAACTATGCAGAATATATCAAGAACAACGAGGTTTAATAATTGTTATGGACATTAGACCTTCCCAGGAACCCCTCTGAATTATATCAGATTTTTAGGAAATTTATTTATATTTTTAAACCTCCGGTAAAACTAGAATCAGTTTGAAATCAAACCAGTCAACAAAGCACTGTTCCGCGGGCTTATACCCAACCCCGACCCGAGCCACTTGACTTGGCTGAACCCCCTAGCTGCACCGCGCCGAACCCAACGTGCATGAACCATTCGATGTAAGTTCAACCGTCCAGATCAAGCGGAGCTGTTCGGACCATCCAAACGCGGAACGCTTGTGGACCGTTGGATATCGATCAGATCGTCCACACGCGTGGTCCAAACGTCTCTCTCATCCACGTGCGTGTGAGTCTCTAACAAGGTGGGCCCGAGCTGTTAGCTCCTTCTTCCTCCTTTTGTTGGCTAGCTCAGAGCGTGAGCGCCACGCGCCCGTCGCATGCTGCATCGCCCCATCGACACCATGAGACACCGCCCCTGGCGACCACTCCAGAGCCTCCTTTGTTTCATGCCGCTACCATCTCCGTCTCTTCCCCGGGTCAATACCCCCTCCGAACCCTTGTTCTCCTCACATCTCCTCTTTTCGGCCGAGGAGAAGGAGGCTCGCGTTTGCTCACCGCTTCGGTAAGATCCGCACCATCTTGTCCATTAGCTTCTACCTTCGATGCCCTTTCCATTTTGCCTAATGTGAGCTATTCTAATCGCTTGTAGCTCCCAGACCATCTTAGTGCCATTGCAAGCTCCAGAGCGCGCCCCGAGTGACATCATCGTGCCAACTTTGTGCTCGGTGAGTATTATCCTCACCTTAGCGCATCACCTTGCATGCTTTAGTCTTCTAAGCAAAACCCCTCAACCAATTTTGTCAATGCGTGACAGGATCTTGTTGATTTGAGGATTAGATCTTTTCGGCCGAAGAACAAACCTTTCACCTCACACCTTGATTCGGTAAGCCATTCTTAAATTCTTTGTTTCCTTAGCATCTCCGTAGTCTCTTTGAGCTATCTCGACCATTCACTTAACTTGGTTTTTCTCAGAGTGTCCTCTCATTGTTGGACCATGCCACCGTCGTTGTCTTCTTCGACGCTGACGATGCTTCAGCTGGCTCCAAACTTCCCCGAGCATCCACTTAGCTCAGGTAACCTCCTAGTAGCCTCTAGACACTCGAGCACCCGCTTGAATGGACGCTGTAGAGCTCATTTGCTGCATGCATCTTTGGCCTTAGCTTTAGCGCAGCTCTTCTCCAGCTAGCCGCTAGTACAGGCTAGCTTAGCCGCTGTAACCACCACCATAAGGTGCGCGAGGCTATTAGGAAGCTATCCTGGGTCTTGGTTCATGCCGCCGTGGCCGGAATCGCCGGCGGTGATCTCAGCACTGAGCTCGAATGCGTTGTCGTACGCCGACAACACTGTAGCACAGCCATCAGAGTTAAACGTGATGATTAGCCTTTAAGTGATGTATTAACTGCATAATTGAGTCACTTACACGTGGGCCCCATGCACAGAAATCGGATGGGATAAGAGAAGCACAGTAGCGGTTGACATGTGGGCCTAAGCACTTAAACCCTGTGGGCTGTGCACATGCACCAGTAGACTCAGTTCATAGAATAGAGTCTATGACGAGTGGGCCCCACATGTTAGTACATGATTTAAATCGGAGTTTAAAAGAAAATGGTGCTATTCATTGGACCCCACTGGTCAGCGTCTGTGGCTAGCACAACGCCCGGTAGGAAAAGTATTAATACATTTAGAAAATTCGAAACCTATTTAATTACACACTGAAAAATACTATTAACTTCGAAAATCCATAACTAATTCATCTTAACTCCAAAATAAGTGAAACTAGTGTTGGTAATTTTCATTTTTAGTGAAATTAATTATAAAATTGGTTTCAAACATGTCCCTATAGCAGAGAATATATTTTTGGAAATTGATCCTTAACTCTATTATTTTTACAATAGAAAAATGCTGATAACTTTGAAAATGCATAGGTAATTCATAAAAACTCCAAATAAGATAAACCAAGTTAATTTGGTCTTATAGTAATATTAAATATCCATCCATATAATTCTCTATCTATCCATCTACAAATTTTGGCCAAATAATTAAATTGAATGAACAATAACCGGTTTCAATTAATTTGGATTTTCCTGAAAGCTGAGATTCAAACTGCTATAACTTTCACATACTAAATCCAAATGAAATAATTCTTTCATCTAAATTCATATAAAATCATGAACTAGCCACAGTAGAAAATTCATGCATTTTTGAATATTTTGATTTTTGAGGTATTTCTCGGTGTTTATCGATGTCGTTAATTTTATAGATCCCGAAGCGATTGATATTGACTCATACGCCACCGAGAGTGAGAAATTGATATACTAGTAAGGCAAGCATCATTTGAAATTTCTTTTGCATTATATTTGATCCCAGGTTTTGATGAGTTAGTACAATGATAATTGCGTGTATGCTATTTTGATTATATCGCTATTTTTGTGATGTGTAGTTAGTTATATCCTATTCATTGAAGTTAATCTTGAATTATTCTAGTACCACATGTTTAAGATAGGTTGTGTAAATTATTATACGGATTTGCTTAGCCATGCAAGTCTAGATACGGTAGCTTGATTGTCGAGAATAACTCGACACTTATGGGAGACACACTATTGCTTATCTTCTTTTATTCCAGATCTTTGTATCTATTTTATGAGTTAAACTTTGTCATTTTAAAAGAGTTTTGGGGTCTAGACAAGTGGTTGCTAGTGAGGGTGCCTTTGTGCACGAGATCGAGTATATGGTTGACTTGTCCGGACCAACAAGGACTGAACTTTGGTAACGTCATTAATTCAAGTAAACTTGTGCTACCACACGCAGGATATGGGTACTGTACGGTTAAGTAAGGGGAAGGTTCTATTGCGTTAAGTCCCATGGTGGTGTAAGAACACTTGTGTTCGATCATTTGTCAGTAGGAGCCGATGTAATTTTCTATAGTGTGCATAGGAGCACCATTTTTCTTTATTTACATTGCATCGGTATTATCCATTACAACCTGTGAGCTGCTTAGCAAGTGCTATCAGACGCTTGTACTAAGTAAGGGAACATCTTGCAAGGGGGTCTTATCTCAATAGGATTTTCTTGCTAAAAACGATCGTATCTTGATTCTCCCCGCCCGACATACCAAAGGAAGTGTGTCATTGTTCGGAGGCATCCGGAGGCTTACGAGCTAGTCAAGTCGTATGGGTAAAGTAGTACACCTCTGCAGAGATAAATCTATTCGAATAGCCGTGTTCGCGGTTATGGACGATCGCTTGAGTTCGGTAGTTACTATTGTTAGACTTTGAATTAAAATTTGTGGGTACAACTCGGTATTCGGCATGAACGGGTGTTCATGCATGTTTATGAATCAAAGTGGGCTGCCACTTTGGTTATTGTTTGATTCATTTGTTTATCATTGTATTACTTTATCACATGATTTACTTCTACTTCAAATCTATTTTTAAAATGGCAATTGATAAACTAGTATGTGTATGTTAAAAATTGTTGCGTTTTTCGCAAAACTAAAGCCACTAAAGCTACCGTTTGAATGTCCACTATGCATAACTAATTTTATCTTTGTGTAAGACTTGCGAGTACAACTTTGTACTTAACTTGGCTGCAACGATTCAGGTGAGGAAGACTACGAGCCCAATGAGCTCGTTAGTGTCGATTTAGACGACACTGACGAGTAGTGCTATTATTTAACTCCCAGTCGGTTGCCGTTGGGTTATGGGCATACCTTGCTGGACTTTTGGTTTATTTATGTTGTTTCCGCTGCCACTCTAAGTATTTAATTGAATTTGACCGATCGGCCCCTTTTGTAATCAATGTATACTTAAACTATTATGATGTAAGCCTTTCTTTATGTCATTGTATGAATGTTTTATGGATGTAATCAACGTTGTATGAGAGTATGAGCGTGTTGGTCGCTGATCTTGGGAGCCAACATGATCTCATACTCGCTGTAATGAATTCTATTTTAACTCATCAAGTGTGGTGCTTGGACCGTTGGAGAACCAATCATCATGCAATGCTCGCAGAGGAGCAGCACGCATGATCGCCAGGGCTCTAGTTTCGGTCGGGCCTATCACTTAGGTGGAGTTAATTTGGAATCCATTTACTTGAGGTCCAGAGTTATTTCCATAAGACCAAGAAGGCCTCGGTCTTACGGGAGTAACCCGGGGGTCCTCACAGCGTTGGTATCAGAGCCATACTGACTGTAGGTTAGAAATAGCTCGGGCGTTAAGTTTAGCAAGTCCCTTGGTCAAAATTACTTTCAAATTGTCAAATTAATTTTGAGAAAGTTAAGTTGTGAATCTCTCTTATTCCTCTCCCATCTTAGTATCATTCTCTTACCCTACTCTCATTTGATTTGCAAACTAATTTATCTTGCCTCTCTTGTCGTTAGATGAGTCGTCAGTACCTTGTCAAGGAGACCCAAGCGTAGAATGTTGATGGATATCTGGCGCTACTTAGAGACATGATGTGGAGAGCTAACTTTACGTACCAACCGGTGTACTCCATCTACCGACGCGACAGAGGACCAGGGATGGAGGAGTACTTGGCAGTGGTGAATATCATTGCCAAACGCGTGACTGGGAGTATTCCATACATGTTCTAGGCGCGTGGCACTTCTGAGGCCACGACATTGCAGGAAGTGGCTCGTGCGGCCATGAGCCATCTTCGTCATGATTTGATGAAGTTAGCTCAGCCGCCATACGACCACTTTCCTATGCAAGCACGTGGCGTAGAAGTGAACACTTTTGCCAGGATTCAGTATGGAGAAGATCCTCAAGTGCGACAGCTGGCCAGATTGGTCCACATCATGGATCAGATCCACCGTTGCACTATATGCATGAGCTGTGGGAGATGCGGCATCGTCTCATTGTGGCTCAAGAGCATCTGGAACCCCTATGTAACATGGGACTTGTGGACCAACATGTGCTTTATAGGGAGAACGAGGTCTCCCCATGTGCTTCTACACCACCGGAGTATCGTCTTCCTGAAGTGGGAGGGCAAGTACCCAATCATGGACTTAGACATCAAGCTCGCATGTCAGTGGGTTTCTCTCATACCTAGAGGCCGGAACCTGCAGGAGGACACATTGTTAATTTAGGATCCCCTCTACGTCTTGTCAATCCTAATGACCCCGATGACATGGGATCACCCGTAAATCTTCTTTTGGATGAGTTCCAGGTGAACTTCAATCGGGAAGATAGATAGAGCGTTAATGTAGTGACATAAGCTCGCTGTCTGGATATGAGTTCAGCAAGCATGCATCTTTAAATTTATGTAATAGGCTAATAGTTGTTGAACTCTTGGTGTTTCTTTGCAAGAACTTTTGTTTCTGGCAGTTACCATTCGCCTACGGGCTTATATGAATGTAATTGTACAGGAAAACTATGATTTTCTTTAATGGATCTTATGATGGCCTTCGTGCCTTTGTGTCTTCATTTGGTGTTAAGTTTTGTACATTTTATTGTCATATTGCATGCTAGTTTAAGTTATTCTCCTTGCTGTCTAGAAAATTTATTCGCACTCATTCGAGTGCATCCTTAGTTTATTCTCTAACAATCCGTGTGACAATAGGATGGTAGGACCTAACACTCGATCAAGGGCTCAATAGCAAGAGGAAGGATCACCACCCCCACGTACTCGCTCAGCTACTATGGATGAGCTCTACGCATAGGGAGAGGGTGGTGAGCCTTCCCATCGGCAAAATCAGCAAGGCGGTCCGTCAGAAGAAGTGCTTCCACCACCGCCCACAATAGCAGAGGTCTTAGCCCAAATTGAAAGGAACCGCATGGATCAAATGTGGATTTTGGAGACCATTGCCCACAACACTTACCTGACTCCCGGACCAGCCGAAGGAGCCACCACTCATCGCGCTCACGAGGGACTTGTTGATTTTCAGTGAACTAATCCCCCGACTTTCTCCAGCTCCGACGATCCTATGGAGGCCGAAGACTGGCTCAGGTCCATAGAGAAAAAGCTGGCGATCGCTCAGTGCACTGGCATTGAGAGGTTCCTATTTGCTAGCTACCAGCTGGAAGGCGCCGCGAGCGCATGGTGGGATAATTTTTCCGCCATGCAACCCGATGGAGACCTTCCAACCTGGAACCAGTTCAAAGTGGCCTTTCGCAAAGCTCATATCCTTGCCCTCAAGCAAGGGAAGAAGACCGTTACAAAGTATCTACACGAGTTCAGCTTTTTGGCTCGTTATGCTCCTAACGATGTCTCTACGGATGCTCGCCGTCAGAGTCGGTTCATCAACGGCTTGACAGAAGAGATGTAGCTAGCTCTCGCCGTGCGCGACTTCAGGAATTTCCAGCACATGGTCAACAAGGCCATAGTGGTGGAGCACAAGAGTATAGCCTTGAATGAGGCGAGAAAGAGGAAGAGGGCCGCAAAAATTTCAGCAAGCGGCAATTTTCCTCGGCAGCGCACTGGGCCGCCTCAAGTGCCCCGTTCTCAAGCTCCGGTGCCACCGAGACCTGTGGCGACTCCGACCTTCTCCACCAATGCCTGACAAAGACATAATGGGGGCAAGGGCTTCCAAAACAGCGCATTCAAGCCAAACATCACTTGCTTCCATTGTGGCCGCCTCGGCCACTATGCGCATCAAAGCCTTGTGAGGCAATGAGGAATGCCCCAAACTTATCAAGCTCCTACACCACCACCAGCTCCGACAAGACCCTCACCGCCTCCGAGGGCAGCATCTACTCCTCCTCCAGTTCCTACACGTGGCCGAGTGAACCACGTTACTACCGAGGAGGCGAGCGACGCGCCCGATGTCGTTTTGGGTACTCTCTTCGTCAATACTTTTTCAGCTACTATCTTATTTGATTCGGGAGCATCTCATTCGTTTATCAAGAAGTCCTTTGCTGCACATCATCAATTTTAAATGCATACACTTCAGCCACCTTATCAAATTCAGTCGTCAGGGTCGGTTTTCCAAACCAAT
This sequence comes from Phyllostachys edulis, assembly GCA_036346405.1. Lineage (NCBI taxonomy): Eukaryota > Viridiplantae > Streptophyta > Magnoliopsida > Poales > Poaceae > Phyllostachys > Phyllostachys edulis. The sequence goes on along the minus strand of CM070546.1, from coordinate 2,654,170 downwards.
CAAGTTTGCCGGGACGTAAAAGCGAAAATTCAAGGGGTTAACTTTTTTGGCAAACCTAATAGTAATAACTTTAGTGGGTATTTATGTGATATTAGGGATGGATTGGCTATCCAAAAACTAGAGACAAATTGATTGTGCTCAACGGTCTATTTCTGTCACAAGCGAAGCTGGCAATCAAGTCGTTTTTGCGCCTTTAGTGGGCAATTCTCATCTCTATACCTTGAAAGCTAGTACCTCTCTTGAATTGAAGAAGGTACCAGTGGTATGTGAGTATCTAGATGTATTCCCCGAAGAACTCCAAGGCATGCCCCTTGATCGAGAAGTAGAATTCGTCGTCGAGCATGCACCCGGTACTGCACCCATTTCAAGACGGCCGTACCGAATGCCTCCCAATGAGTTAGAAGAATTGAAGAAGCAACTCAAGGAACTCCAAGATAAAGGTTTTATTCAGCCGAGCTCCTCACCTTGGGGATGCCCGGCTATATTCATCAAGAAGAAGGACAAGAGTTTGCGGATGTGTGTTGACTACCGTCTGTTGAACGAAGTCACTATCAAGAACAAGTATCCGCTTCCGCGGATTGATGATATGTTCGACCAATTGAGTGGAGCCCAAGTATTCTCCAAGATTGATTTATGATTGGACTATCATCAAATCAAGTCAGAGCAGAAGACATACTGAAGACGGCATTCTCTACTCGTTATGGTTTGTACGAGTATACGGTTATGTCCTTCGGACTAACCAATGCTCCGGCTTACTTCATGAACCTCATGAATTCGGTTTTCACGGAGTACTTAGATCAATTTGTCGTTGTGTTCATTGATGACATCTTCATCTACTCCAAGTCCGATGAAGAACACGAGCGACACTTGCAGCTTGTGTTGGAGAAGCTTCGCCAATATTAACTCTATGCCAAATTCAGCAAATGCGAGTTTTGGCTACATGAAGTTAGCTTCTTGGGTCATGTGATATCCCATGGAGGTGTCGCTGTTGATCCAAGCAAAGCGAAATATGTCCTTGATTGGAAGCAACCCAAGAGCGTCACCGACATTCGCAGTTTTCTCGGGCTTGCGGGATATTACCGCAGATTCATCCAAAATTTCTCAAAAATTGCAAGGCCGATGACACAACTTCTAAAGAAGGAAAAGAAGTTTGAATGGTCAGTGGAGCATGAGCAAAGCTTTTGGATTTAAAAAAAAACGTCTGACCAAAGATCCAGTAATCGTCCTGCCCGATATCCACAAAAGTTTCGACATTTACTGTAATGCTTCTCGCCACAGGCTCGGTTGTGTGCTCATGCAAGAGGGCCGAGTTGTGGCTTATGCATCAAGGCAATTAAGGCCTCATGAAGATAATTATCCCACAGATGACTTGGAGCTTGCAGCAGTAGTCCATGCTCTGAAGATTTGGCGATATTAACTCATCGGTAATCGTTGCGAGATCTACACCGATCACAAGAGTCTTAAATATATTTTTCACCCAAGTCGATCTGAACTTGAGGCAAAGAAGATGGCTGTGACGACCCACCCCGTGATGTACCGCAAGAGGTCCGGGAGGACCATTTTTTTTTGCGCTGCGAAGTCACCACGAAAGGATGTGGTAGCACCGCGTGGAGCTTTACCGAGGAGGTGCGGGACCTCCCGGGAGGTCTTGCGGACCTCTGGAGGTCTTGGTCGCCATCGACCTCCCGGGAGGTCTTGAGGACCTCTGGAGGTCGTGGCCGCCACCGCTTTCAGTAGCACCTCCAGCACATCACCAAGAGAGGTCGGCGGGACCTCGAGCTAAGTCCGTGGGACCTCCTAGTGGTCCCGCTTGTGCATCTGAGCTAGTCCCGGGACAATCGAGCTAGCTCGCACAAGAACACAAGCCAATACCACAACCACGAGGTCAAACAAAGATGAAAGAGACAAATTAAACTTTATATAATAGGACCTTATGGTCAAGCTTGTTAACAAGAGTGCACTTGAGGGCTTACAAAACCAACGAGGACTTACAAGCTGGCGACAAGGAGCTCTAGGGCTCAAACACCAAAACACGCGAAGCCATCCAACAAGCACCACAGTGTCGGGTGGAGGGCGTCCTAGGCATCTTAGTCATCGAAGAACTCCTCCTCGAAGAGTCTCAGACCGCCTGCACTTGGTCATCCTCATAATCTGCTTTGACACAGGGCTTAAGCCATGAGTACTTGGAATGTACTCGACAAGTCACGAGAGAGCAAAGATGCAATAATATTCATGCAAGGACTTACCAATGGAGAGCTGTATGGTTAGTTTGCATAAAGCCAAATTTGACAATAATAGCATTAATAGATTGAAAGGCGACAAGGTAAAACCATAATACATAATACTTTTGATGTTTTAATAAAAGGTGGTGTGAGCACCAACTCACGGCCACAACCAAAAATTGGGGAGGTCAGATCACACCGGTGGCAGTCCTCACCCAAAACCCACTCGAGAACACCCATTCAGAGGTCCGAACCAACCTGGACCACTACTACCGAGCCAACCTTGACCCCTCTGGAGCCGGCCAAGGTCTCTTGAGGCAAAGCCAAAGCATCTCGCGGAAGTGTCGATGGCACAAGCTTTTGAAACATCTACCCTTGCACCATTTCACCGAGCATGTCCATGACCAAGGGCGTGGCTATTGAATAGATCTTTTACTCTGCAGAGGTGTACAACTTTACCCACAATCCACGATCTCTCTAGCGGGATGGGTTCGGTCACCCTTGCTCACTTTCTAAGGTGGCGATCTAGAGAGCAGCAAGGCCTTTACAAAGCTTTGAGCTGACTAGGGCTGCCCGCTAAGGTTTATAATCCTCCGGTGGTCTAGAAATCCACGGGGTTATGGGGTGCCCCTCTTGCGCCAACGAATCACACGCTTAACCAAAACAGCCCCAAGCCATCTCATTGCTAATTATTCAGCCCAGACCATTCCCATAAAATGATCTTGTGGTTGCACTAATTGGCCCGATTAAACAGACACAAAGTGAAGTCCTTAATTGTGCTAAGGCAAGACTTCCACAATCCGGTGTACAAGACACCACTACTCACTCCTGCCTTCTTGCCTTAGCAAAACAATTGTATTAGCCCATGCCAAAAGACCACCCGTCTGGCACACAAATTTTAACCAAGTGGTCTCACACCACGATCGACCTGACTTAGGCATCCTACCATAGTTTGCTCAACAATGGCACCAACCACACATTTCATAACTTATTAGTCAAGATTATTAGAGATGAAGCATGATACACTCAAACCACGTTTTCTAAGCGAGGCTATATAAGACCCTCGGCCTCCATGTTGGCAAATAACGAGAGAACACCAACTAAATTATCCACCCTAAGGCTCACAAGGTGAATCATGACAACATGATGGAGACAAGGTATAAAGGAGGCATAACGACAAGTAGGTAAGTAACTATAGCCCAAACCATTTTCTTATAAACATAGCCATGCATGATAATTTAAACGAAATACATTTGCAAAACTTGGTTCAAGATGATCAAAAGGAGGTCTGTGGCTTGCCTTGGTCAAGCGGTGGAGAGCCTTCTGCACAGAAGAGTTGGGTCCAAGATCTCCTCGAACTCGTGATCTACGTTCGCAAGAGAACCAAATAAGCAAAACCACACTAAGCGAGAGAACAACAAAAGAACCAAAAGGAACTCAAACCAACTCAGCCAAAAGGAAACCAAGAGGCTTAACACCGCCTCAAAGAGCTCTGGGGAGGGTCTTGCGCAAGGAAGAACCGAAGCGAGAGGAAGCGAGGAAGGAAGAAATGAGCAAAAGATTACAAAGGCACGCCTCCCGGGCTATATATAGCCGGAGTTGGTGGAGTGTACCAAGAAAAAGGTTCAATGGCGTGTAGGCAATCGGGTAACTAGGGCGGGGCTTGCCCAAAAGAATTGAAATAAAGTACCTCGGATGTGATTGCATTTAATGTGACCCGACACCTATTAAATCGCATGAGTTTTGAGGCAAAACAATAATTACAAGGTGAAGAGGGTGGCAAGTGGGGCCGATCAAAAGGGTGCACCTTGGTCAAAGAGGTGGCCCCACCAGAAAAAGGTCATTCTGCCAAAGACCACCGCGAGGTCTGGGCAAGAGGTCGAAGACACTCAAAGGGAGGTCTGGGCAGGAGGTCCAAGGACTCAAGAAGAGGTCTGGACAAGAGGTCCTCAAAGCTCACAACGAGGAGGCCACGACACTCGGACCTACACAAGGGAGGTCTAAGGGTCAAGATTTCAAGGGAGGACCTCAGCAGTCCAGATCAAAGAAGCGAGGAGGTCTGACGAGTAGATCTCCAAAGGGAGATCTAGCGGTCAAGATCTCAAGGGAGGACCTCAGCAGTCCGAGATCAAAGGGCGCGAGGAGGTCTGACGAGTAGATCTCCAAAAGGGAGATCTAGCGGTCAAGATCTCAAAGGAAGGACCTCAGCGGTCCGAGATCAAAGGCGCGAGGAGGTCTGTGAGTAGATCTCCAAAAGGAGATCTAACGGTCCAAGATCTCAAGGGAGGACCTCAGCGGTCGAGATCAAAGGGCGAGGAGGTCTGACCAATAGGAATATTCAAGGTTAGGAGGTGGTCTTTACAAAAGACCGGCAAAGGGCCGAGGAGGAGGTCTTGGACCTAAGGAGGTCGGAACCTTTGGATCCCACTAAAGGAGAACACAGACGGCTAAGATCTCCAAAGAGGAGGTCCTAAAGGCGAGATCTAACAAGGGAGGGTGGCGGCTAGATCTCAACAAGGGGAGGTCTGGCGGCTAGATCTCAACAAGGGAGGTGCGGCTAGATCTCAACAAGAAACAAAACCAAGCGTGGCTTGGGGGGGCAAGAGGTTTTGAAACACAAACCCAGTGGGTCCTTGACAGAAAACCCCAAGCAAGGGAGAGGTTTGAGCAGGAGGAGATGTGAGAGAGGTGCGGATCTCAAAGAGATTCAAACCAACAAGGAAGTTAAGAGAGAGAGAAGAGGCGAACCAGGGGCACACAGAAGGCTTTGAGCACCACAACCCGAGGGTGGCAAAGACACCACAGAGAGCCACAACCAGACAAGGAACACCAACAACGACTTAGTTAAGGTTGATTAATTCCAATTGAACTCTCAGTTCAAAAATCTCGGGTTAAGCTTTGGATTCTCAATAAACCCAAATGGTTACTTTTATTTTGAAAACTTGGCAAGGACTTAAAAAAAGCAGGGGCGTTACAAACCTTCACCCTTAAGGGAATCTCGACCCGAGATTCAGTGAAACTAGGGAATAGGTGGGGAACTCCTTCTGAGGTCCTCTTCGTTCCCATGTTGCCTCGGCTTGAGTGGTTGCTCCATTGCACCTTACCTGACTTGGTGGTCTTGCTCTGGTAACTCTCTCGACCGTCCAAAATCTTGATGGGGTGCTCTCTGTAAGTGAGGTCTTCTTGGAGGTCCTGACTTCTAAAGGCATTTGGTCCTCTGGCATTCGCAAGCATTTCTTCAAGCTGTGACACATGGAACACATTGTGAACTCGACAAAGTGAGGAGGGAGGTCAAGCGGTAGGCTACTTCACCCCTTGGGCAAGGATGGAAAGGGTCCAATAAATCTTGGAGCAAGCTTCCCACTAACTCTGAACATTGCATACCTTTGAGAGGTGAAACTTTGAGGTAGACACGGTCTCTGGGACAAAAGTTAGGTCTCGGCGCCTAACATCTGCGTAGCTCTTTTGCCTAGTTTGGGCCGTCTTTAACTTCTCCTAATTGATCTCACTTGATCCTCGGCTTCTTTCGGAAGTCAGACCAAGAACTTGGCCTTCACCGATCTGTCGATTACAAGGAGTCCTACACTTTCTCCCATAAATAGCTTCAAAGGGACATTTGGAGACTTGCTTGGTAGGCTGTTATTATAGGAAAATTCATATGGTAACATCTTGTCCCAACTAGATTGTCTTTCTAGGCGCAAACTCTCGGCATGTCCTCAAGGACTTGGTTAACTCTCTCGGTTTGGCCATCTGTTTGAGGGTGGTATCTTTGTACTAAAGTTGAGGTCGGTGCCCAAGGCATCATGTAGCTTTTGCCAAAACTTGGAGGTGAATTGAGATCCTCATGCGAGACTATCTTCTTTGGAACACCATGAAGGCACACCACTTTTGCCATGTAGATTTGGCTAGCTTGTCTCCGAATAAGTAGTCTTCTGAGGAATAAAGTGAGCCATTTTTGTTAATCTATCCACTATGACCCAAATAGAATCAAAACCGGCTTGGAGTGCGAGGTAAACCGATAATAAAATCCATGCCGATCTCTTCCCACTTCCACTCGGGTATGGGTAAGGGCACTAAAAGTCCTCGTGTCTTTGGTGCCTTTGCTTTAACCTTTGGCAAGTGTCACATTTGGCCACAAAATCTGCTATCTCCTTCTTCATTTTCGGCCACCAGTACAATTCCTTGACATCTTGGTACATTTTTGTAACTCCTGGATGTATAGAATACAAAGCTTCATGGGCTTCTTTAAGTATTATACCCTTGAGCTCCGTGTTATTGGGCACACAGAGCCTCTTATCAAACCAGACCGCACCTAGGTCATCTATAGAAAACCTTGCAGCCTTCCCTTCTCTTATGTTGGTCTTGATCTCTTGGATGCTAGCATCTCCATCTTGGGTTGCCTTGATCTGTTTTTGCAAGGTAGGTTGCACTTCAAGAGTTGCCAAAAACCCTTCTTCCACTAACTCAAGTCTAAGCTTCAAGAATTCTTCATACAAGGCAGGTTGGCTCTCCTTAACCATCAAAGTATTGACATAAACTTTTCTGCTTAAAGCATCTGCCACCACATTGGCCTTGCCTGGGTGGTAGTGAATTCCCACATTGTAGTCCTTAATAAGCTCAAGCCACCTTCTCTGCCTCAAATTCAAATCTGCTTGTGTAAAGATGTACTTTAGGCTTTTGTGGTCAGTGTAAATTTCACACCTATTACCAATGAGGTAATGGCGCCAAATTTTTAAGGCATGAACCACAGCAGCCAACTCTAGGTCATGAGTAGGGTAGTTTGCTTCATGAGGCTTCAACTGTCTTGAAGCGTAAGCTACCACTTTTCTGTCCTGCATTAGAACACAGCCAAGTCCTTGCTTTGATGCATCACAATAAACTTCGAAATCTTTCCTGACATCTGGAAGAACCAAAACTGGGGCAGAGGTCAACTTTCTCTTGAGCTCTTGGAAGCTCTGTTCTGTCGAGGTCCAAAGGAATTTCTTTTCTTTCTTTTGGTGAGTGAGAGGTTTTGCAATCCGGGAGAAGCCTTCAATAAACCTTACAGTAATAACCGCCATGCCAAGAAAACTTTGAACTTGAGGCACGGTCCTAGGGGTTCCCAATTGAGCACATCTTGAACCTTACTAGGGTTGTGAGACACCCTTCTTTTGACAAAATATGCCCCAAAAGACCACTTCTTTTAGCCAAAACTCACACTTACTAAATTTGGCAAAGAGTCGATGAGCTCTCGGCTTTTCCAAAACCGAAAAGAGATGGCTTGTATGCTCCTCTTCACTCTTGGAGTACACTAGAATGTCGTCAATAAAGACAATGACAAACTTGTCTAGGTACTCCATGAACACTCGGTTCATCAAATTCATGAAATAAGCGGGGGCATTGGTCAGCCCAAAAGACATGACAGTGAATTCAAATAACACATACCTAGTTGAAAAAAGCTGTCTTAGGGATGTCTTCCTTGCGAATCTTAAGTTGGTGGTATCTGTTCTCAAATCTATCTTGGAAAACACAATGACCCCTTTCAATTGATCAAATAAATCATCAATTCTTGGCAAAGGATACTTGTTGTTGATGGTGACATCATTGAGAGCTCTGTAGTCCACACACATCCTTTGAGTGCCATCCTTTTAGGCACAAAAATCCTTTGGGGCTCCCCAAGGTGAGGAGCTAGGTCTAATAAAACCCTTGCTCTGCAAGTCTTCCAGCTGCTTTTCAACTCCACATGATCATCAACATGCAATCTGTAGGGCCTTTTGGAGATGGGGAGGTCCACAGGACAAGGTTTATGACAAACTCAAGGTCTCTGCTGGGGCATTCACGGGAGCTCATCAGGAACACATCCACAAATTCTTTAACAACGAGGACATCCTCCAAAACTTGAACTTGAGCACTACAAGATAGGGCTCCTTGGAGTTTCTCCGAGGTGGCGAAAACTTCACGATGGCACCACTAGGGCTGGTCAAAGAGATACTTTTGCCACTACAATCCAACATGGCATGGTGGTTAGCTAGCCGATCCATGCCCAAAATCACATCTAGGGACACGGTGTCCAAAAGGATAAGGTTGGCTAGAAATTCTACTCCTTCTATGACCATTTTCACTTGTGGACAACCTGGTTCGTGCTTAGTTCTCGAGTAGGGATTGAACCAACAAGGTAGATTTAAGAGCAACAACTCGGCGGTGCTTTGCGGCAAAACTCAGAAATAAGCGAATGGGAAGCTCGAGTCAAATAAAACTGCGGTGGCACTTAATTTACTAGGAACATACCTAGTACCACGTCGAGGAGGTCTGTGCTTCTTCCTTTGCCACATGGTTCACACGGCCCCTTCAAAAGTTTGGGAGGTTACGGCTTGAGGAGGTCCTGCTGACTGAGGGTCTTGGCGAGGGAGGTCTGAAGTAGAGGTCTTGGTGGTTGGCTCTGTCTTTAGTGGGCATTGATTAGCAAAATGCCCCACTTGGTGACACTTGAAGCAGTGATCCAATTTCTTTGTGGAGGTCGTTAGGGTTGTCTTGGTCTTTGCCAAGTGATCTTGTTGAGAGCGAGGACAAGTGGCGGGAGGTCTTAGCAGAGGTCTGGAAGGTCCGGGGAGGTCCTTGGCGCTTAGGTTGGTCTTGCACAAAAGCTTTGTGGTATTTGGGGAGGTCTTTCTTGAGCAGGAGGGTGGCACCTTTCTCTTGTAGGACTCAGAGAGTTCTCTTGAGGATTCCTCAATGAGCATTGCCTTGTTCACCATATCTTTGGAAATCGGGATAATCGTTGCCCTAACTTGAACTTTTAAGCTAGGATGGAGGCAAGCTGCCTGCAGGGCTCACCTGCGACTTGTGGATCTGCCGAGTCTGCACCATCTGGACAAAACTCTAAAGGTTTAATAGGTAAGAAGGAAAGCATAAAGGGTAAGAGGATCAGAGAAATAAAGATAGGGCAGCTATTAGGGGTGACTTGGTTAACCCAAGAGAGAACCAAAAAGGCAGGAGGCCAAAAGAGGCAACAGAAGCTTCAAAAGCAGAGGTCTTCAAGACCCAAGCTAAGCGAGACTCGAGAATAGGACCACTAATCCTAACCTTTCTCTGATCGGCCCTATTGAAGTTATAAAGGCAAGGAAGTCAAGTTAGATTCAAAATCAAGGTTCAGCGAGAGATAAGATAAGGGAACTAAGGAGGAGTTAAGATGAGAGTAGAAACAGGACAAGAAAAGATTTTAAGCGAGGATAAGGGCGACATAGAACCCGGCACAAGGAAAGAACTACTAAACAAATTTTAAGTTGACTTGCTTTAGAAAATAACTTTTGGATAAAAACTAAATCGACCTTTACGCCTATGGCCACGTCCTCTGACCGACCTAGGCTCGATACCAAGCTGTGACGACCCACCCGTGATGTCTGCAAGAGGTCAGGAGGACCATTTTTTTTTGCCTGCTGAAGTCACCACGGAAGGATGTGGTAGCACCGCATGGAGCTTTCTGAGGAGGTGCGGGACCTCCCGGGAGGTCTTGCGGACCTCCTGGAGGTCTTGGTCCGCCATCGACCTCCCGGGAGGTCTTGAGGACCTCTGGAGGTCGTGGCCGCCACACCTTTCGGTAGCACCTCCGGGCACATCACCAAGAGAGGTCGGCGGGACCTCCCGAGCTAAATCGTGGGACCTCTGGTGGTCTGCCTCTGTGCATCTGAGCTAGTCCCGGGACAATCGAGCTAGCTCGCACAAGAACACAAGCCAATACCACAACCACGAGGTCAAACAAAGATGAAGCGAGACAAATTAAACTTTATATAATAGGACCTTATGGTCAAGCTTGTTAACAAGAGGTGCGCCTTCGAGGGCTTACAAAACCAACGAGGACTTACAAGCTGGCGACAAGGGCTCTAGGGCTCAAACACCAAAACACGCAGAAGCCATCCAACAAGCACCACAGTGTCGGGTGGAGGGCGTCCTAGGCATCTTAGTCATCGAAGAACTCCTCCTCGAAGAGTCTGCCCGCCTCGCACTTGGTCATCCTCATAATCTGCTTTGACCACGGGGCTTAAGCCATGAGTACTTGGAATGTACTCGGCAAGTCACAGAGAGCAAAGATGCAATAATATTCATGCAAGGACTTACCAATGGAGAGCTGTATGGTTAGTTTGCATAAAGCCAAATTTGACAATAATAGCATTAATAGATTGAAAGGCGACAAGGTAAAACCATAATACATAATACTTTTGATGTTTTAATAAAAGGTGGTGTGAGCACCAACTCACGGCCACAACCAAAAATTGGGGAGGTGCAGATCACACCGGTGGCAGTCCTCACCCAAAACCCTCGAACACCCATTCAGAGGTCAGAACCAACCTGGACCACTACCGAGCCAACCTTGACCCCTCTGGAGCCGGCCAAGGTCTCTTGAGGCAAAGCCAAAGCATCTCGCGGAAGTGTCGATGGCACAAGCTTTTGAAACATCTACCCCTTGCACCATTTCATGAGCATGTCCATGACCAAGGGCGTGGCTATTGAATAGATCTTTTACTCTGCAGAGGTGTACAACTTTACCCACAATCCACGATCTCTCTAGCGGGATGGGTTCCGGTCACCCTGCTCACTTCCTAAGGTGGCAGATCTAGAGAGCGCTTGCAAGGCCTTTACAAAGCTTTGAACTGACTAGGGCTGCCCGCTAAGGTTTATAATCCCCTCCGGTGGTCTAGAAATCCACGGGGTTATGGGGTGCCCTCTTGCGCCAACGAATCACACGCTTAACCAAAACAGCCCCAAGCCATCTCATTGCTAATTATTCAGCCAGACCATTCCCATAAAATGATCTTGTGGTTGCACTAATTGGCCCGATTAAACAGAACACAAAGTGAAGTCCTTAATTGTGCTAAGGCAAGACTTCCACAATCCGTGTGCACAAGCACCACTACTCACTCCTGCCTTCTTGCCTTAGCAAAACAATTGTATTAGCCCATGCCAAAGACCACCCAGTCTGGCACACAAATTTTAACCAAGTGGTCTCACACCACAGTCGACCTGACTTAGGCATCCCGCCATAGTGCGCCAACAATGGCACCAACCACACAAAGGCACGCCTCCCGGGCTATATATAGCCGGAGTTGGTGGAGTGTACCAAGAAAAAAGGTTCAATAGCGTGTAGGCAATCGGGGTAACTAAGGCGGGGCTTGCCCAAAAGAATTGAAATAAAGTACCTCGAGATGTGTTGCATTTAATGTGACCCGACACCTATTAAATCGTCTGAGTCTCGAGGCAAGAGCAATAATTACAAGGTGAAGAGGGTGGCAAGTGGGGCCGATCAAAAAGGTGCCTGCTTGGTCAAAGAGGTGGCCCCACCGAAAAAGGGTCATTCTGCCAAAGACCACCGCGAGGTCTGGGCAAGAGGTCGAAGACACTCAAAGGGGAGGTCTGGGCAGGAGGTCCAAGGACTCAAGAAGAGGTCTGGACAAGAGGTCCTCAAAGCTCAACGAGGAGGCCACGACACTCGGACTGCACAAGGGAGGTCTAAGGGTCAAGATTTCAAGGGAGGACCTCAGCGGTCCAGATCAAAGGGCGCAGGAGGTCTGACGAGTAGATCTCCAAAAGGAGATCTAACGGTCCAAGATCTCAAGGGAGGACCTCAGCGGTCCAGATCAAAGGCACCGAGGAGGTCTGACGAGTAGATCTCCAAAGGGAGATCTAACGGTCAAGATCTCAAGGGAGGACCTCAGCGGTCCAGATCAAAGGGCTGAGGAGGTCTGACAGTAGATCTCCAAAAGGGAGATCTAACGGTCCAAGATCTCAAGGGAGGACCTCAGCGGTCCGAGATCAAAGGGCGCGAGGAGGTCGACCAACAGGAATATTCAAGGTTAGGAGGTGGTCTTTACAAAAGACCGGCAAGGGCCGAGGAGGAGGTCTTGGACCTAAGGAGGTCGGAACCTTTGGATCCCACTAAAGGAGAACACAGACGGCTAAGATCTCCAGAGAGGAGGTCCTAAAGGCGAGATCCTAACAAGGGAGGTCTGAGCGGCTAGATCTCAACAAGGGAGGTCCGAGGCTAGATCTCAACAAGGGAGGTGCGAGCGGCTAGATCTCAACAAGGGAGGTCTGAAGAAACAAAACCAAGCGTGGCTTGGGGGGCCAAAGAGGTTTTCAAACACAAACCCGTGGGTCCTTGACAGAAAACCCCAAGCAAGGAGAGGTTTGAGCAGAGGGGAGATGTGAGAGAGGTGCGGATCTCAAAGAGATTCAAACCAACAAGGAAGTTAAGAGAGAGAGAAGAGGCGAACCAGGGGCACCTGTAGAAGGCTTGAGCACCACAACCCGAGGGCGGCAAAGACACCCAGAGAGCCACAACCGAAGAAGGAACACCAACAACGACTTAGTTAAGGTTGATTAATTCCAATTGAACTCTCAGTTCAAAAATCTCGGGTTAAGCTTTGGATTCTCAATAAACCCAAATGGTTACTTTTATTTTGAAAACTTGGCAAGGACTTAAAAGAAAACGGGACGTTACAATGGCTCGAGTTGATCAAGGATTATGACTTGGGACTCCATTATCATCCAGGGAAGGCCAATGTAGTAGCCGACGTATTGAGCAAAAAATCTCAATGCAACTGTTTGTCAGTAACTTCCCCTTTGGTAGGCTTGTATGCTGCAATGCAACGTCTGCACCTAAAGATAATTGAAGAAGGGTCTCTTGCTACCCTCAATGTGTAACCGACCTTAGAAGACCAGATTAGAGAAGCCCAGAAGACGGATTTAGAAGTGGCTCAAATTTGGGAAGAAATGAAGCAAGGTAAGGCCAAATGCTTCACCGAAGATGCGCAAGGCACCTTAAAGTTCAGAAACTGTTTGGTGGTCCCTTTTGTTGGAAAAATTGAGGGAATTGAACCTCAAAGAAACTCACAACTCTAAGTTCTCCATCCACCCTGGGAGTACCAAGATGTATCAAGACCAGAAGAAGAGGCTATGGTGGAGTCAAATGAAGCGGTAGATCGCGCAATATGTTGCTGAGTGTGATGTATACCAGAGAGTCAAGGCTGAGCATTTGAAGCCAGCGGGTACTCTCCAACCATTGCCCATTCCAAAATGGAAGTGGGAGGAAGTTAGTATGGACTTCATCACCGGACTTCCAAGGACTCAAGCGGGGTCCGATTCCATATGGATAATCGTCGATCGTTTGACAAAAGTTTCCCATTTCATTCCTTTCAAGACCACCTACAACGGGGACAAGTTAGCAGAGATTTACCTTTCAAGGATCGTCTGTCTCCACAGTGTGCCAAAGGTGATAGTTTCAGATCGAGGTCCTTAGTTCACATCCCATTTCTGGAAGTACTTGCATAAAGCAATGGGGACCAATCTATCTTTTAGCTCCGCTTACCACCTGCAAACAGATGGACAAACTGAGAGGGTGAACCAAGTTTTGGAAGACCTTCTCCAAGCATGTGTGCTGTCCTATAGCAAGAATTGGGAGAAATGCTTACCGTTTGTGGAGTTCTCCTACAACAATAGCTTCCAATCAAGCATACAAATGTCACTCTTCGAGGTGCTGTATGGGAGAGCTTGTAGGATACCCTTGAACTGGTCCGAAGCTGGGGAGAGACCATTTTATGGTCCAACCTTGGTGGAGGATGCCGAAACGCAAGTTCGTGTCATCCGTGAGCGACTCCAGACAACTCAATCTCATCAGAAGTCGTATGCCGACCGTCGTCACCGCGAGTTGAGCTTTGAAGTGGATGATCATGTTTTTCTTAAAGTCTCTCCGATGAAAGGAGCCAATCGTTTCCAAGTCAAAGGCAAATTAACACCTCATTACATCGAACCATTCCAGATTCTAGCGAAACTAGGACCGGTGGCCTATCAATTGGAGTTGCCACCATCACTTTTAGATGTGCATGACGTGTTCCATGTTTCACAACTGAAGAAGTGCCTTCGCCTCCCAACCGAAGCAACTGAGTTGGAAGAACTCGACTTGCAACCCGATCTTTCTTATCGAGAGCACCCGATTCGCATTCTTGAAGAAACGGAGTGCAAGATGAGAAATCGCAACATCAAATTTATCAAAGTTCAATGGAGCAACCATACTGAAGATGAAGCAACTTGGGAATGTAAAGACCTTACGCGAAATGAATATCTAGATCTTTTTCCTTCTGCTTGAAGTGGCTTCGAATCAAGAAAGGAAAGGTTAAACCAAGCAATAATAAGGAAAATGTAATAATCACTCCTTGTAACTCTATAGGATATTTTAGCACTGTCTTTGAATGAAATCAAAACAACAGATGTTGTATTTCCTATTAGAACCTTCCAATCCAATTTCCGACCTATCCCGATCTCAGGAACAAGATCTTTTGTAAGGGGGGGGGGTTTGTCACATCCCCACTTTAATAAATGAGAATTAGTATGCAACACATCAGCATGCACCATGTTTTGAAGCTCTTGCATATTTTATTGCACTTGGAAAATCTCAAACAAATGTTAAACCTCCACTTCAAAAAATAACTCCAAATAAAAACAGGAATTAAAACTTGTGATATCATTTGGAAATAATTTATTAAATTACTATAATAATTATCATGAATTAATATAATTTTTCCTAAATTTATGGGACTAGATTCAACCCTTAGAAAATTCAAACATAATACAATAACCTATTCTAGGTTTGGTTTTAAACTATGCAGAATATATCATCAATAGTGAGGTTTAATAATTTTTATGGACACTAGACCTTCCCAGGAACCCCTCTGAATTATCTCAGATTTTTAGGAAATTTATTTCTATTTTTAAACCTCTGGTCAAACTAGAATCAGTTTGAAATTAAACCAGTCAACAGAGCACTGTTCCACAGGCTTAGGCCCAACCCCGACCCGAGCCACTTGACTTGGCTGAACCCCCTAGCTACATCGCGCTGAACCCAATACGCATGAACCGTCTGATGTAAGTTCAACCGTCCAGATCAAGCGGAGCTGTTTGGACCGTTCGAACGCGTCAACGCTTGTGGACCGTTGGATATTGATCGGACCGTCCACACGCGTGTTCTGAACGTCTCTCTCTCTCGCACGCGTGTGAGTCTCTCAAAAGGTGGGCCCGAGCTGTCAACTCCTTCCTCCTTTTGTTGGTTCGCTCAGAGCGTGAGCGCCACACGCCCGTCGCTTGCTGCATCGCCCCGTCGACGCCGTGAGACACCGCCCCTGGTGACCACTCCGGAGCCTCCTTCATTTCACACCGCTACCATCTCTGTCTCTTCCCCGGGTTAATACCCCCTCCGAACCCTTGTTCTCCTCACTTCTCTTTTTGGCCGAGGAGAGGGAGGCTCGCGTTTGCTCACCGCTTCGGTAAGATCCGCACCATCTTGTCCATTAGCTTCTACCTTCGATGCCCTTTCCATTTTGCCTAATGCGAGCTATTCTCATCGCTTGTAGCTCCCTGACCATCTTAGTGCCATTGCAAGCTCCATAGCATGCCCCGAGTGACATCACCGTGCCAACTTTGTGCTCGGTGAGTATTATCCTCACCTTAGCGCGTCACCTTGCATTCTTTAGTCTTCTAAGCAAAACCCCTCAACCAATTTTGTCAATGTGCGATAGGATCTTGTTGATTTGAGGATTAGATCTTTTCAGCCGAAGAACGAACCTTTCACCTCCCACCTTGATTCAGTAAGCCATTCTTAAATTCTTTGTTTCCTTAGCATCTCCGTAATCTCTTTGAGCTATCCCGACCATTCACTTAACTTGGTTTTGCTCAGAGCGTCCTCTCGTCGTTGGACCATGCCGCCGCCGTTGTCTTCTTCGACGTCAACGATGCTTCAGCCGGCTCCAAACTTCCCCAAGAATCCACTTAGCTCAAATAACCTCCTAGTAGCCTCTAGACACTTGGGCACCTGCTTGAATGGACGCTGCAGATCTCATTTGCTGCATGCATCTTTGGACGTAGCTTTAGTGCTGCTCTTCTCTTGCTAACTGCTGGTACAGGCCAGCTCAGCCGCTGTAACCACCACCATAAGGTGCGCGAGGCTATTAGGAAGCTATCTCGGGTCTTGGTTCACGCTGCCGTGGCCAGAATCGCCAGCGGTGAGCTCAGCACTAAGCTTGGACGTTTTGTCATTCACCAACAACACTGTAGCACGACCATTAGAGTTAAACATGATGATTAGCCTTTAAATGCTGTCTTAACCGCGTAATTGAGTCAGTTACACGTGGGCCCCGTGCACAGAAATCGGATGGGATGAGAGAAGCCTGATGCAAGGTGACATGTGGGCCTAAGCACTTAAACCCGTAAAACGTGTGCGTGCACGAAGAGAGACCAGTTCATATAATAGAGTCTATGACGAGCAGGCCTCACATGTCAGTACAGGATTTAAATCGGTGTTTAAAAGAAAATGGCGCTGTTCATTGGACCCTACTGGTCAGTGTCTGTGGCTAGCACAGCGCCTGGTAGGAAAAGTATTAATACATTTAGAAAATTTCAAACCTGTTTAATTGCACACTGAAAAATACTATTAGATTCAAAAATCCATAACTAATTCATCTTAACTCCAAAATAAGTGAAACCAGTTGTCGGTGTTTTAGAACCGAACTTACGTAAAGATTGTTTGATTTGGGGGTTCCCCTAGGCTCAAAATTACGCAGAGAGGGAGACACGGGGATTTTTATACAGGTCTGCGCCTTCTCCTGAGAGAATAACAATCCTACTCCTGTGTGTATGTATTGAGTGTGCTGGATTACAATATCAAGAGAAAGACTAGAATAATGCGCCTTGTGCTCCTGATTTTCCCTCTCCTCGATCCTTCTGATGATTCTGCCTTTCATAATACTCAGAGTGTGTTGTTATTCTTTCAGTCCAAAGGGCGTCTTAATGTTGCAGATTATGGAGCCGTTATTGGAGATTATTGTGAGAGTAGTAACGTTCCCATGTTGCGAGGCAGTTATCACCATGACAGGGAGTTTAAATCGTGCCATTATTCCAGAGAGTAACAGCGTAGTTTACTGCCCATATCCTTAAATATGGTGCGGAGGATTCCCTGGTCGATTAGGCCCACATGTCTGTAAGCCACATCGACTATAGATTAGTCGTAGAAGAGCTTACGACCAGGTGGTGGTCGTAGAATAGCTTACGACCATAAACTGATCGTAGAAGAGCTTACGATCATAAACTGATCGTAGAAGAGCTTACGATCAAGACATAGTCGTAGAAGGCTGTACGACTATGGGGTAGTCGTAGAAGGACTTACGACTATGGGCTGGTCATAGAAGGACTTACAACCTCTAGCTTCTCCCTTATGAATATTAAGGGGTATGCTTAAGAACCATATGACGTCATTATTATCTATAATATGAATTATAGATAAATGATTAAATGAGGATTATTATATCCTCGTCATCTAGCCCCCCCCCAGCTTCAAGTGAAAATAACTTACTTGGAAAAGGAGCAATAGACGATCTCACGACTATTAGCTGGTCGTAGAGAGGTGGTCGAAGGAAAAACTATTCGACTAGTGTTTCATTTGACCAGAAATTTACTTGGTCAAGAAGGTTGTAGGGAGACTTACGACTTACAACGCAGTCATAGAAGATCTTACGATCACATTGTAGTTGCAGTACTGTAATCGGAAGAGAAGTTCTTTCCGATTGCTGTTGCTTTTGACCAGAAAATGACTTGGTCAAGAAGGTAATTTCGCTTGAGGTGTGAAGACAGGCTCGGTTTTCTCGAGTAGACAAATTTAAGAATCTGAATCGACTCTCACAGACCTGTCTATTGGAGCAGTTCCCGAAGCGGTGGCAACCGTTGGGTCGCCATGTCTTTAACTCAGACGTGTGGTTGTAAATACTTACCATGGGTGAAGCTTAGGTCTTTTACCTTTTCCCCAAATCATTCATATTGTTCAAGCTTTTGAGTTCTCCACCGCCGACCAAATCGAGCCTCCTGCTCCAATCTTTCCAAATCCAAATTTCCCACCCTTGAGAGAGATGGCCGGAGCCACTTCCATGTGGGTGGAATCGGAGACGGATGCGACCAAAATCAAGGCTCTGGTCGCCGTCGAGAAGATCCCGAAGAATAATTTCATGAAGTGGATTGAGGCTACTGGGCAGCTTTGGCTGTCGGGTGAGATTGGGCAAATCCCTGTCTTCCAGGCATTCTGTGAGTGTGGCCTTCGCTTGCCTGCTCATCCTTTTCTCACCCTTGTACTCGAACACTTCGGTGTGGAGTTGGTGAACCTTCTTTCCAACTCCATTACGATGTTGGGTGTGTTCGTGTACCTGTGTGAGGCCTACCTAGGGATTCTGGCCGACCTGGAGTTGTTCCAATACTACTATGGAATGGCCAGGCTGGCTGGAGTTGCTGGTAGCTATAGTCTAAAACTCAACGACAGAAGTCGAAGGAGTATATTCAGATGTTTACCTGGTCGTCATGGTCAGGGTGGAAGAAGAGGTGGTTTTATTGGGGGATAACCAATGAGGACAGCCTCTCCTTCGTCGGGAAACCGGCCGAGAAGATCTCTTCCTGGGATTCGACTCCCAAGGATCTCAGTCGGATCGCCCCCTTCATTCAAGCTATTGCAGACTTGAAGGAAGAGGGGCTTACCAGATGGCACGTGGTGAAGGATTTCATCACGCGCTGTATCAGTCCTCTAAAGAAGAGGGCTCATCCGATGTGGAGGTACTCGAGGCCGAAAGACCCGACCGGGGACTACGAGGAGGGTAAGTAAACTTCAAGCTTAGCCTTCTTTCTGTTGATTTTTAGACTTGGTTATTGAAAGTTTTCTCATCCCTACAGATCTCTCACAAGAAGAGATTGACGCTCGGGTCAAGCTCATCTGTGAGAAACCGCTAGCCTATGTGGTGGCTCCTCCAATCCTGGCGGACCTGTCTCGAGAGGACAAGGTGGAGCGCCTAAAGGTAATCAAGAATTGATTTCATCTTTAGGAACTTGTAGTTGTGGAAGAACTTATGACTAGGTACTGATCGTAAAAAAGCTTACAACCAGGTACTGGTCGTAGAAAAACTTATGACTAGGGGATTGTCGTAGAAAAGCTTACGACACGGTGATAGTCGTAGAAAAACTTACGACTGTTTTGTAATATCTCTCTTTTTGATTTCTGCAGAAAGTAGGCATGGAGAACTGTCGGGACGACAAAGAAGTCGAACTGATGGTTGTTGGCACGGCAGTAAGGTAGTTTGATTCTCCCCCGGCCAATAAGCGTCAGCTCGTTCAAGTTGCGGACAAGGGAGGCGTGAGCTCGAGCGCCCTTGACCGACGAGGCCTTTTGCAAAATTTGCTGCGGATTTGGCTGCTGCAGTAGAGGTTGCAGAGGTCGAAGCACTCGAGCCTCTCAGGTGCACAACCCCTAAGACCAAGGTACCCTTTTATTACAACGATAAGACTTTTGTAGTTTCTGCCTCTCGTGGCTTTGTCAAGCGACTAGAAAAGGAGAACTGAAAGAGCTTTATGTCTTTTGTGAAGAAAACTGCTGCGCCAGCAGTTCCTGTGGTCGAGGGCAGTGTTGCCCTCAAGGTGGTCGAGACAGGTCTCGACCATCCGGAGAGCCAGGAAGCCCAAGGAGCAGTTGTGCTCGCTCAAGACCCACGACCAGACGTGGTCGTGGCCATTCCTCAACTTGATTCTCGACCAAACGTGGTTGAGAAAAAGTCGAAGAAATCTTCTTTGGAGAAGGTTTGTTCTAAATTCAAGATTAAGTCTGACACACGAAGGTATGTAGAAAGACAAAAGTGTAAGAACATCATTTACCTTTTGCTTTTTACCATCTAACGTGTTTCCCTTTTTATGATCTTAGCCCAGCTCCTTTAGCCATCAAGGATGTTCCTGTCAAGGAACCCACTGCCATCTCTTCGGCATTTGGAGAAATGACAATAGCGGTGGTCGAAGGTTCGTCCGCCGTCCGAGTGGTGGAAGGTGTCGTTGTTGCTGAAGCAGCTACAACCACTGGGGTGGTCGTAGAACCAAAAGCAACTACGACCACAGGAGTGGTCGTAGAGGCCAAGGTGAGGACGACGCCTGATGCTATAGAGGCATCAGGCCAAGGCGATGGATCATTGGTCCACCGCACCGGGAAGGAAGTCATCGAGGACGTTCTTCCCGATCCTCAAGAAGGAGCTGCTGATGCAGCTGGTGTCGAAGAAGAAGAATGTCAGTTTTTTGAACATTCCTTCGGATTCTTCGACCCTCCCACGATTGTGGGATCTCGTCCATTCAGATCCCTTGCTCGGGTTCCTCAACCTAAGGAGGGGATGTTTTCGATGACGAACGTCTCAAAAAGGTGTGGTGGGACCAAGTCCAAGAGATCGATGAGGTCAAGAACCCCACAAGAGTGGTATCTTCGTTAGCTCGAACGACTCTGAATGTAAGTACTTGTTGATCGGTATTTACGTACATGTTTTTTCTCGCTTCTTACTGTCTCTTTATACAGAAAGCCTTAGAGCAAATTGTTACTGTTCTTGAGTACAACAGACAGCTCGTCTAGCTCCGATAGGAGAAGGCGGTACTCTGCGAGCAGGCAGAGAGATGGTAAGTAACTGGTATTCATAGTCGTTTTATGTTTCGACCACTTATACAGTACTCACGGGGATTGTCGTAGAAGATCTTACGATTAGATACTAGTCGCAGGAGAACTTACGACCAGGGTAATGTCGTAGAAAAACTTACGACTAGTTCTTGGTCGTAGAAGAACTTACGATTGCTTGTTTTATGCTGATGTCTACTCTTTTCCCTTTGTAGGCTCAAGAGTGACGAGAAGACCTTAGCTGATTCTCTCGACCATGAGAAAGCCGAGACGAAAAAGCTAAGTGAGAAGAATGAAGACCTCCTGAATAAGCTTCAGGAGGCAAACTCTGTAATCCAAAAGTTGCAGAGACGAATAAACGGTAAGTACTGAACTTAAAACCGTTTACGACCTTTCTTGATTTCTCTAACTCTTATTCCTTTTCAGAGAAAGACCAAGAGGTACAATCGTGGGAGGAACGCTATACAAAGAGTACTGCCTCTCACGATGAAGAAGTCAAGAAGTTAGATTCTCGACTAGTTGGTAAGCAAATCTTTATCTGTGATTGATTTTGTTTTCCTTTCGAGGTCATTTTATCTGACTAGTCTTATTCTTTTCAGAGCAAGCAGTCGAAATAAAACGACTCCGTGAGGCTTCGACTCATAATCAGGAGGAGATGAAGTTCTTGAGGGTCAACCTTCAAGGCAACATTTCTCTTCTGAACAATGTACTCGGTGGGCTTCATGCTAAGGGAATCACTCCTCGTGAAAACACGCTGTCTGCCCACTCGAGTGCCATTAGCGATCAAGTCGGAACATTGTAAGAGTTGGTGACTACTCTGAAGATTAACCAATTCAATTCGATAAAGGAGGCGGTCCAAGAGGGAATAAGATTTGTTTTAGCAAAACTTAAAGCTCATGACCCCAACCTTAATCTGCAACCCGTCATAGACAACTTCGTCTGCCCTGAAGCAGAAGCAGAGCAGTTAATGATGAAAATGCAGCCGATCACCGAGGAAGTCACGGAGGATATGCAAATAAGATCTCCTTCGTCAGAGTAGTCTGTACCAGAGTCCTGAGTCCTGTAAAGACAAGTTTTTGTTGTTGTTGATATATAATCCTTCCTTCTTCCTGAAAATCATCTTGTCGAGTAGTTAGTAACTCATAAGATAATGAATGGAAAAAAGAGCAAGACTAAGAATTGAAGTCATGTTAATAACTTGGGTTAATTCCTTATATGCCACCGAAAGTTTGCCTCATCTCTTATATGCCACTCATTGTGTCATTGACATGTGGGCCCTGATCCTACATGTCAATGACACAATCAGGGATTTTGGCAAACTTTCAGTGGCATATAAGGAATTAATCCTAATAACTTTATCCTAGCCCCTGACTATTTGCTTGGTTTATTTAGATAAACCAAGTAAATAGTGTGAAATGGGTTTTCTTAAAAAAAAGAGAGGTTTAGCTAACTTGTAGTTTTTCGATCACGATTATCATGCACTGGTCGAAAGAGTAAGAACGAGTCGACGCTAGGAAGTTCATTCTAGTGGGCGAGACCACGTGCAGAGAGAAAAGGCTTCAACTAGGTGATGTTACTATCTCCGACCAGATTAATCAAATCAATAATGGTCAACTTGAATTAGAAAAACGTCTAGAGTTCTTTTAAAAAATTCATTCAATTCTTTTCAGTGTACTCGGTAGGTTCGCTCTGGTAGCAAGAGTTAGAAACAGGACGATGTTAAGAAGTTCCTTCCAGTGGGCAGGACCACGTGCAGAGAGAAAAGTCTTCGACTAAGTGTTGCAACTTCCTCCGACCAGTTAAAACGAAGTGAGTTTACCAAAAGTAGTTGAGAAAATTTAAAAAGTGTACTCGGCTTAATTTATTTTTCAAAAATCAATGAATAAATAAACTAAGGTACTGAGAGTTGGCTTGATATTATTTCGACCATGTTTTAAACCCAAGCTCTTTGTGTTGGCAGCAAAAAGGGAGGAACGAGTCAACACTAGGAAGTTCCTTCTAGTGGGCGAGACCACGTGCAGAGAGGAAAGGCTTCGACTAGGTGATTCTACCATCCTTTCGACCAGTGTAAAGATGAACTGGGTACTGGTCGTAGAATGTCTTACAACCAGTGTAATATCGTAGAACATCTTACGACTAGGAACTGGTCGTAGGCGGACCCTCGACCAGGGTATGGTTGAAAAAATTGTCAAAGCTCTACTCAAAGTTCGACAATAAAGAAGGAAAGAACCTGATGCTTTATTGCAGTGTTGGTCGATTACACATAGAATTTGCATAACTGGTCGATGTTCCAAGAATTAGAGAGAATTCAGTCGTTTTCCATTGCCAATCATGCGAACACAGTGCATAACCCGACCATCGTAAGGACCTTCCCACTTGGGGGAAAGTTTGTTCCGATTAGACTGGGATTAAAATTTCCACAATATCAAGTCACCTACAGCAAGTCTGTGAGGTTGGACCTTACGATCGTAGTATTTGCACAGGGCTTGATGGTAAACTGTTGAACAGATTAAGGCTTGATTCCTCATCCCTTTGAGTAGGTTAATGTCATCCGCTCGAAGTTGTTCTTAGGCTGAGTTGTTGAAACTCTCGACCCTTGTTGACCTGATCTTTAGTTCTGGAGGAAGCATGGCTTCAGCACCGAAAACTAGGAAAAATGGTGTTTACTTTGTTGCCCTACTAGCGATCGTCTTGCTGCCCATATCTTGAGGTAATTCTTGTACCCAAGCCCCCGAGTGTTTAACAAGCTGGTCGAAGATTCGAGTTTTAATTCTCTACATTATTTGGCCATTCGCTCTTTCGACTGTCCCATTGCTTTGGGGATGGGCAACGGAGGCGTAGCACAGCTTGGTACCCAACTCATCGCAAAATTTCTGAAATTTTGCGCTCGAAAATTGTTTACTATTATATGTGATTATTCGACTTGGGACTCCAAATCGAGTAATCATGCTTCTCATCATGAACTGTTTTGCGGCTTCTGTTGTTATCCCAGTCACAGGTTCGGCTTCGATCCATTTTGTGAACATATCAATAGCCACAAAAAGGAACTCGAAGCCTCCTAGAGCTTTTGAGAACGGTCCTAGGATACCGAGACCCCAGGTCACAAAAGGCCAAGATAGAGGAATTGTTTGCAATGCTTGAACCGGTTGGTGTATTTGCCTGCTATGAAACTGGCATTGTACACATTTCTTAACCAACTCTTTGGCATCGTAGAGAGCTGTTGGCCAGTAAAATCCTTGTCGAAAGGCTTTTCTGACCAACGTTCTGTAAGAAGCATGAGTTCCACAGATGCCCCCGTGTATGTCGTGAAGGAGGTTTAGTCCTTCTCTCTACGGTATGCATCGCATGACTACCCCTTGAGTGCCTTGTTTATAGAGGACTCCTTCGATCAAAGTATACATTTTGGCCTTTTGGGATAAACGATCTGCCTCGAGATCATCATCGGATACGGAACCCATCTGAAGATACTCATAGAAGGAATGTATCCAGGTATCTTCGTATTCTAGAGAGGCTGTCTCAATAGGAGGTGTCTTTGGTGTTTCAACTAGAGACGACTTCTGGAGTTGTTCCAGGAATACTTCTTTTGGTACTTGTCGAACCCGGGAGCGAAGGATCCCGAATTCTCTGTGTTCATACATTAGTCCAGGATAGCTAATGTACACAGTCAAACAAAAGTGATAATCAAAACATATCACGCATTTTATTAATATTTATTGAGTTTATTACAAAGGGCACGAGGCCAAATAAAGTAAAACACGGCGGATGCGAGAATAATAGTAGTAGACCCAGCGATTCGCCACGAGGCAATAAATGCAGAAGCGCGACCTAGGCATCAAGATCCTCACCGTCTGGTAGATATCTTCTCTGAATAAAGATTTTTCAGACAAGAGTGAGCACTACTACCGTGCTCGCAAGTTACACCAATATGGAATTGATATGCATGCATAAGGTAGACAAAGGATACTGGCAAGGTTATTTTGCGTAAAGCAGCAGTTTTAATTTAAATAATCATATTAGATTACAAAGCCATTTCATACAATAATCTAAATCACCATTTTAAATGTCAATAGTTTATTGTGGATAACCTCCATAAAAGATGATGGATATCCTCCAATCACAATGGCTACCCGCCCAATTTTCCCACAGGACTATCCATCCTGAAATTATCTGTTGAAATCACTTTTAAAACCAAAAACAAAACTAACTCGAGTGGCTTTGCTAGCATGTCCATGATCATGACGCGCTATTGAATAGTTTCTACTCTGCGAGTTTGTACAACTTTACCCACACGAGATATTATACTCTTTGTGTCGGCCAATCCACGCTTCCTAAGGCGTGTGTGAACAAACATCACAAGGCCGTTACAATGTTCTACCTCGAAGTACTCGTGCGCTAAGGTTTCGCTTCCATTGGTGGACCGTCCTCAAAACCCCCTCTTGCGCCAGATGGGAAAAGCTGTCTGCAGACACCCATACATATAACATAGCACAAATAACTAAGAGGTATTACAAATTATTAAGCCAGTCCTGCCCATACAGGACATGTGGTTGTCTGATAAGGCATAACAAAATGCGCTCAAAGACCGGTCCTCAATTGACTTAGGCGTCATTCAATTTAAACCACAGGTCTTAATCTTAAGCAGACTAAGCCGTGCATAAACTGCACCCACCATTCATCCTTTTAGCCCAAGTCGAAACCCTTTTGATTTTATTTCTATAAAACCATCTTTACAAATTCTCTATGGTAAAACAATACCATAGTTTTAATTTTCAAACAAATTTTATTGAGTTGGCTAAAATTCTCCCAAAAACATAAATCATGGTCTAAGTATTTGCGAAGCATTTGATTATTAAACATAATAATTTATCTAAAGTGACAAAGGAATGACATGGCAACATCAAAATTTGGCATACAAGGATAATAGGAATAACTAATTATTTAAGCAGAATTTGAAATACTTGAATAAAATTATGCATGCATTTAATAATTTAAAAACTGAATTTAATTAACTTTAAAATAATAGGGGCAAAATGGTCAAAGTATAACTTGCCTTCGTTGCAGTCTGGAAAATCTAAGTCTTGAGAAGTATCAAATTCTCCGGAATCGTCAAAGTCTAAACGTGAAAATAAAATAAATCAAATGAAATTCAAATAGAACTCAGAAATACAAAATAAACCAAGTCTAAATATAATAATTTTATTTTATTGAGCTAGATAATCAAATTATAAAATTTTAGAAATTTGTTTTACTAAATTTGGAGTTAGGATTCAATTATTATGAATTTTACAAATTTTAACCTAAATTTGATATTTAAAAGAATTCTAAATTCTAAAACAGAACTAAAATGAACTCTAAATTGAATTATTATATTTTATTTAGTTAGACAATAATTTTCTAAAATTTTAGCAACTTGAATCATCTAATTTGGAGTTATAATGCAAAAGTTATGAATTTTACAAATTTTAAACTAAATCATTATTTAAACAATTTCCCGAATTATTTTTCTAAAGAGAATTCTAAATATTGCGCATGCGATGGCGTCAGCGATGATTTTCCATGAATTAAATGAATTAAAATAATTTTTCGGCAATTGGGACCCATGTGTCATTGACATGGCTCACATGGACTAAGTCCACGGAGCCCCTAGGAGGGCTGTGCGGATGTGGTGGCAATGAGGATGGCGTGGCCGCCACGCTTGCTGCCACGTCGGACCCGAGCTGAGGTGGCGCGTGTTGGCGCCGAGTGCTTGAACCACGTCGGCTCGGCAGGCGGAGCTCGGCAACACCCTCGCCGGCGCTTCGCGCCCGCGGCGAGTGCGAATGGGCGATTCGAGAGGAGGGCTCACGAGTTCGATGCTCACTACCTTAGCGGCGCGTGACCAAAATCTTGACGGCGTTGAGGTTTAGCGGCGGCGGCGTCAAGGCGTCGGCAGCGAGGTGCTCCGGGGTCTTGGGGCAAAATGGGTGCGCGCCGCGTGTTGTGATGACGCTGCGATGTCGAAGATGTAGGCAATGAGGTCCGGGCGGAGCGATGGCGCCGGGTGGAGGCGAACCAAGAGATCACCGCCGTGAAAAACCTTGAAATTGGGCGCTTCTGAAAGAGAGTGACTCGGGTGGTGGTATGGTGATGTGTGAGAGAAGGCGCCCGAGGCTCCCTTATATAGGGCGGGAGGCCTTTGAGCAGCAGGTCGTCTTGGCGAGTCTTGTGGCGAAAGCAAAGTGGAGGTTAAAGAGAGTTAAAGAAAGGGAAAGCAGGCGGAGTGAGTGCGGAAGTAAAGCGAATTGATTGCGTGATTGTGAATGAAGAGGAGAGAAAGCGGAGGTGGAGCTCGGTGTGGCCGTCAATGGCGGCGTAAGTTCTTGACATGTGCGAGGAAGACAGAGCGGGAGGAAGAAAAGGCGTGGGTGGTGGATTTTGATCCAACGGCGAGTGGCCGAGTGGCGTGTGCGTGTGTGGGCGTCGGTTTAGATCCGACGGTAATAAGAGGAGGAGGCGGGATTGAGTGGCGAAATTTGGGGCGTGCGTGTCTTGGCGTGAGTAAATGGGCGAGCCAAGTTTCGCCCAATTGCTGTTTTCCGATTTTCTTTTCATTTTCTATTTTAAATATTCAGTTTAATTCATTTGACTTTAGAATATAGCAAAATAATTCCAAAAATTCTAGAAAAATTCTCATAAATTCTTAGAGTTATTTTGAACTTAATAAAATTATTTCCAACTTAAACTTGATAATAGCTTTTGCAATTAACTTTGTTTTAGCTTTGACTAATTAGGAAAAAGCTTTTAAAAATTCAAATTTCCACAAAAATAAATAAATTTTAAATTTTCTCTGAAATTGAAATTTTGAAACATTCTGATACTTGCGATCGGGAAGAAGTTATTCGAGCAAGTCGGTCTCATGAAAATTATCCTTCGAGGATGAATTGTACATCGAAACCAAAAAAATGCTTTTAAAGCTTTGAATCTCCGATAAAGTAGAGACATAGTCGATTAGAAACCTTTGGTACTCTTTTTCGACTTGATTCACGACTAGTTGAGAGTCTCCTCTCACGAGTAGTCGTTGAATTGCGAGTGCTTTCGTATCTCGTATACCAGCTAGCAAACATTCGTATTCTGCCACATTGTTAGTGGCCTAAAAGTTTAATTGAATAGCATACTTTACAGTCTCTCCGTTAGGAGATTCTAGGACCACCCATCCCCCGAGCCACTTAAAGTAAGTGACCCGTCAAAGTACATCGTCCATTGGTCGTGGGAATCATACTGGGGATTCTGAACAGGTTCATGATTTGTCCATTCGGCGACAAAGTCTGCCAAGATCTGAGATTTAATGGCCATTTGGGACACGAAGTGGAGGTTGAACTCCCCAAGTTCTACTGATCATTTAGACATGCGTCCCGCTGCTTCCCTATTTTGGAGGATCACTCCTAAGGGAAACTCAGACGACACAATTATCTTGTGGGCCTGAAAATAATGCCGCAGCTTCCTCGAAGACATGAGGAGGGCATAGAGAAGTTTTTAGACCTGAGGGTGAGCTCCTTAGGCCCGTGCAAAACTTCACTTACGTAGTAGACTGGTCGTTGGATGTTTTCACGCTCTACGACTAGTACTGTGCTCACTGCCTGTGGCGTGGCAGCTAGATAAATTAAGAGCATCTCTTCTGTTTTCGGGGAAACCAAAACAGGAGCACTCATAAGATATCTCTTGACATCCTCAAAGGCAGCATTTTCCTCTTCTGACCACTTGAAACTCTCGTGTTTCCTTAGAAGTTTGAAGAAAGGTAATCCTTTTTCTCCCAGTCGTGCGATGAAACGACTTAAAGCCGCCATGCACCTTGTGAGTTTTTGGACTTCTTTCTTCATGGTTGGAGGGCGCATTTGCACAATGGCCTTTATCTTTTCGGGGTTTGCTTCGATCCCTCGTATAGAGACCAGGAATCCAAGCAATTTTCCCGAAGAGACTCTAAACACACACTTCTCAGGATTGAGTTTCAAGCGGTGTTTTCTGAGGTTGTCGAATGTCTCCTACAAGTCTGAAACATGATTAAGTCGTTTGATGCTTTTTACGACTAGATCGTCAACATAGGCTTCCAAGTTTCGGCCTAGTTGAGGTGAAAAAGTCGATTGCATCAAGCGTTGAAAAGAAGCGCCAGCATTTTTCGGACCAAATGGCATTTTGATATAACAAAATGTACCAAATGGAGCAATAAATGCAGTCTTTTCTTCATCTTCTAGACACATATTAATCTGATGGTAGCCAGAATATACATCTAAAAAACTTAATGTTTCCCAACCAGCAATAGAGTCAACCAACTAATCGATACGAGGTAAAGGTAAATCATCTTTTGGAAAAACTTTATTAAGGCCAGTGAAGTCTACACACATTCGCCACTTGCCGTTAGACTTCCTAACCATCATAGGGTTGGCCAACCACTCTGAGTGGTTGACTTCTCTTATAAAGCCTACTTTAAGTAGCTTGTCCAATTCTGACCTTATTGCAACTCGTCGATCAGGAGCAAATCTCCGTAATTTTTGTTTTACGGGTACTTTGTTAGGCCGTAGAGCTAGCCTATGCTCAATTACTTCCCTGGGTACTCCGAGCATGTCGAATGCTTGCCACACAAAGACATCTGCGTTTGCCCAGAGGAAAGTAATGAGGGTGTCTTCCTACTTGTGGTCTGAAGTATCCCCAATGTGAATAGTCTTCGAGGGCTCCTTCGGATCCAGGGGAACCTCTTTGACTTGGTTGTTCGACTTAGGTGCTGCTTTAGGCTTCGACTGCTTGGTCGAAGGCTGCCATTTTTCTTCTCGAGTTGGCATCTAACCTACCATCTCGAGGGATCGATGGTCACACGTATGCGCCATATTTTTATCATGGTGAATTGTGATTACTCTTTTAGGACCTAGCATCTTAAGACATTGATACCCATAATGAGTTGCCATTAAGAATTTTGCCAAAGCTGGTTGTCCGAGTATGGCGTTATCTGCCGTATCGAAATCGACCACATCAAAGGAGATCTTCTCCGTCCTGAAATTACTTTGTGAACCAAATGTTAAAGGAAGAGAAACTTGAGCAATGGGTTTGGCCGAAGACCCTGGTACGATACCAAGAAAAGAGTTTCGTACCGGTCTTACCTTGGTCCTGGGTACTTGCATCTCGTCTAGGGTATTCGTAAACAGAATGTTTAACGAGCTACCACCATTAATCAATACTCGATTTACACGACAGTTGTTGATGGTGGGTTCGACCACGATCGAAAAGCGACCTGGTCGAGTGGAAGGGATCGGGCAATCAACCTTCTCAAAAGAGATGGTGACTTCTGACCACTTCGGTATCTTATTAACAAGAGGATGGTCAATGGAGTTTACCTCGCGTTCGACTGCCTTAAGCTGTCGTTTTGACTCGTATGCCCATGATCCCCCAAAGATGTGGTCGATGGTGTGCTCAGGATCTTGAAACGGCATCTCCTTGTTGTCATCCGACTGTGTACAACCACTAGCTTGCCCTACCTCTTTGACAGTAGGAAGTAGTCCTTTACCATTATTGTAGTCCTCGATTTTTTGTTGGAAAACTCGGCAGTTGTAGAGGTCATGTCCTTCCTTTTTATGGAAAGGGCACCACCTAGGCTTATCATTCTTCCGTTCAGGGCACTTACCTTTGCCTCGATCGGAGTATTGTTTGGAATTTCGTGGTTCCTTATCACTTACAGCCAGGACCTCCTTAGAACCGTTGGCTTGAGGCTTTTGGCCCTTCGCCTTGTTCTTGGATTTCTTGGCCTTTTTGTCCTTCTTTCTGTTACTTTCGCCGACCTCTTGAGGATGCTTATCATATCGATCGATGATTTTGGTCCATTCGACTGCTTCATCGCGATCGCGTCATCGATCGACCATCTCCAAGAGTTCAAATGACGATGGTCGGAGGATTCAAAACGATGTCTTCTGTGATTCTTCTGCTATGGACTCCCTGCTTGAAGGCTATGATAACAGATGAGTCAGAAACCTCAGGAAATGAATTGCGAACCTGACTAAAACGCCTGATGAATTGGTGTAATGTCTCGTAGTTGTTCTGTCTTATCCTGTACAGGTCGTCCTCCTTCCCAGGGCGATGGTAGGTGCCCTGGAAATTAGCTAGTAGAAGGTCGCAGAGGTGTTGCCACGAGTAGATCGACTCGAGCGGTTGGTTTAGCAACCACGAATGAGCGGACCCTTCAAGCACAGTCAGAAGGTAATTCGCCATGACGCACTCTCCTTCTCCTGCTGCTCGGACAGTGGTTGTGTAGATTTGAATAAACTCGATGGGATTTTGAGACCTATTAAACTTCTCCATGTTCCCTGATCGAAACCGTGACGGCCAGTGAACTGCTCTGAGGTCAGGCGAGAATGCCCGACATCCGGTAATCACATCGTAACGCCTTCTTTGCAAGAAAGAGGGGTTGATGTCGCCAGACGATCGTTCACGATGATACCCGGCAATGGGTGAATCTGACTTATGATAAGTCTGGATCCTACGAGGGTAATACTCCTCGTATTTTGTCTGCTGTTGTAGACCTCTGGGTCGAAGTGGCGAATGATCACCTTTCCTGGGAGCTTTTTGATCATCAGGCGTTCGTGGAACTCTTTTCCGGTTTGGGGAACGACACAACTTGCGGCAATCCCCATGCAGTGAGTTATTCGAACGACTGGAAGCTGTCGGAGTCGTACTGCTACGACTTCCAGAATGATGTCGGTGAGGACGCTCGAGTTTGCTCATCGTACTTCGTAGCCTTCGTGCGTTCTCTTCGGTGAAGAGGTTGTAACCAGGCACTCGGGCGAGTTCTCGAGATGGGTTCTCGAGCAGATCATTGATATGTTGGAGTTCTTGAACTTCTTTCGACTGGTATTGAACGCGCCCAGGCAAATTTCTCTGAGCGGCAATTCGTTTCCATCGGGTCGTTTCAGAATCGTCCATAACTGATCCTTGAGCTTGCCTTAGTGAAGTGTGATGATCTCGAGGATTTCCTGTATGCTCATCAGAGTGTTGACTCTGCTCATTGTCGGAGGTGTCCTTGCTATTGCCACGAGCAGTCGTAGGGTATGATCGTCGGGAAGCATCCTCAGTCCTGCCTCTAGGAGAGTTATTGCTACCTAAGGGAAGGACGAAGACCCCCCGTTGATGATCGCCTCTTGCGCTTGAGGCCTCCTCGCTTGAGGAGTAGTCGAATGACACCATCTGGCGACTTGGAGTAAACCCCTCCAGGAAGGGGAATTTTGGGTTATAGCCGTCTCCGTTCATAGGTGTGCCCTGCGTTGGGATGGTCAAGCTCGCAGGAAAAGCGTGTTTGATCGCATCCTTGGCTGGGCTAACCGGAGAGAGAGAACCACTAGGTGCTGATGAAGATCCGGAATTACGACTTCCAAGAGTTGTTGTGCCAAGTTGAACTGCCTCAGATGGACTTAAACATTTGGAGGGAGAACCCTCGCCATGCTTTGAGTCTGCCTTAGGACAGCCCTTGTTGTGGTCGGATGGACCTTGCCCTTTAAGGAAGCTGGTTCCTCATCTGGACATATCGTTGTGGGGGATAAGGATCCCTCTTCAACTCCATCGGTGGGATGGTCTCCTGGAGAATGATCTCCGGAGGCGACATCACCATCGGATGATGCAGTACTCGGCTCATAGTCGAAACCGGCATCCATGTCGATATCTGCGTAATCGGCCAAGTCGAACCAGTTCTCCTCATTCCATTCTCCTACCATGAGAGCATGAGAGTTTGGAAAAACGAAGGAAAGCTGATGACTCGAAGATCCCCACGGTCGGCACCAACTGTTGGTGTTTTAGAACCAAACTTACGTAAAGATTGTTTGATTCGGGGGTTCCTCTAGGCTCAAAATCACGCAGAGAGGGAGACACGGTGATTTTTATATAGGTTCGGGCCTTCTCCTGAGAGAATAACAACCCTACTCCTATGTGGATGTATTGAGTATGCTGGATTACAATATCAAGAGAAAGACTAGAATGATGGGCCTTGTGCTCCTGATTTTTCCCTCTCCTCGATCCTTCTGATGATTCTGCCTTTTATAATACTCAGAGTGTGTTGCTGTTCTTCCAGTCCAAAGGGCGCCTTAATGTTGCAGATTATGGAGCCGTTATTGGAGATTATTGTGGGAGTAGTAACGTTCCCACGTTGCGAGGCAATTATCACCATGACAGGGAGTTTAAATCGTGCCATTATTCCAGAGAGTAACAGCGTAGTTTACTGTCTATATCCTTAAATATGGTAAGGAGGATTCCTTGGTCGATTAGGCCTACATGTTTGTAAGCCACATCGACTAGAGACTGGTTGTAGAAGAGCTTACGACCAGGTGGTGGTCGTAGAATAGCTTACGACCATAAACTGATCGTAGAAGAGCTTACGACCATAAACTGATCGTAGAAGAGCTTACGATCAAGGCATAGTCATAGAAGGCTGTACGACTATGGGGTAGTCGTAGAAGGACTTACGACTATGGGGTGGTCGTAGAAGGACTTACGACCTCCAACTTCTCCCTTATGAATATTAAGGGGTATACTTAAGAACCATATGACGTCATTATTATCTATAATATAAATTACAGATAAATGATTAAATGAGGCTTATTATATCCTCGTCACCAGTGTTGGTAATTTTCATTTTTAGTGAACTTCATTATAAAATTGGTTTCAAACATGTCCCTGTAGCAGAGAATATAATTTTGGAATTTGATCCTTAACTCTATAGTTTTTACAATAGAAAAATGCTGATAACTTTGAAAATACATAAGTAACTCGTAAAAACTCTAAATAAGATGAACCAAGTTAATTTGGTCTTATAGTAATATTCTCTATCCATCCATATAATCCTCACCCTCACCACTGCTCTGCAAATTTTGGCCAAATAATTAAATTGAATGAACAGTAACCGATTTCAATTAATTTGGATTTTCCTAAAAGCTGAGATTCAAACTGCTATAAATTTCACATACTAAATCCAAATGAAATAATTATTTCACCTAAATTCATATAAAATCATGAACTAGCCACTGCAGAAAATTCATGCATTTTTTAACATTTTGATTTTTGAGGTATTTCTCGGTGTTTATCGATGTCGTTAATTATATAGATCCCGAAGCGATTGATATTGACTCATACGCCACCGAGAGTGAGAAATTGATCTACCAGTAAGGCAAGCATCATTTGAACTTTCTTTTGCATCATATTTGATCCCAGTTTTTGATGAGTTAGTGCAATGATAATTGCTTGCATGCTATTTTGATTATGTCACTATTTTTGTGCTATGTAGTTAGTTATATCCTATTCATTGAGGTTAATATTGAATTATTCCAGTACCACATGCTTAAGATATGTTGTGTAAATTATTATACGGATTTGCTTAGCCATGCAAGTCTAGATACGGTAGCTTGATTGTTGGGAATAACCCGACACTTATGAGAGGCACACTCTTGCTTATCTTCCTTTATTCCAGATCTTTGTATCTATTTTATGAGTTAAACTTTGTCATTTTAAAAGAGTTTTAGGGTCTGGACAAGTGGTTGCTAGTGAGGGTGCCTTCGTGCACGAGATCGGGTATGTGGTTGACTTGTCCGGACCAACAAGGACCGAACTTTGGTAACGTCATTAATTCAAGTAAACTTGTGCTACCACACGCGGGGTATGGATTCGATCATTTGTTCGTAGGAGTTGATGCAATTTTCTATAGTGTGCATGAGGGCACCATTTTTCTTTATTTACATTGAATCGGTATTATCCATTGCAACTTGTGAGCCGCTTAGCAAGTGCTATCAGACGCTTGTACTAAGTAAGGGATCATCTTGCAAGGAGGGATTATCTCAATAGGATTTTCTTGCTAAAAACGACCGTATCTCGATTCTTCTCGGCTGACATACCAAAGAAAGTGTGTCATTGTTCGGAGGCATCCGGAGGCTTACGGGCTAGTTGAGTCGTGTGGCCAAAGTAGTACACCTCTACAGAGATAAATCTATTCGAATAGTCGTGTCCACGGTTATGGAAGATCGTTTGAGTTCGGTAGTTACTATTATTGGACTCTGAATTAAAATTTGTGGGTACAACTCGGTATTCGACATGAACGAGTGTTCATGCATGTTTATGAATCAAAGTGGGCTGCCACTTTGATTATAGTTTGATTCATTTGTTTATCATTGTATTACTTTATCACATGATTTACTTCTACTTCAAATTTGTTTTTAAAATGTCAATTGATAAACTAGTATGTGTAGGTTGAAAATTGTTGCGTTTTTCGCAAAACTAAAGCCACTAAAGCTATCCTTTGAATGTCCACTATGCATAAATAATTTTATCTTTGTGTAAGAATTGTGAGTACAACTTTGTACTTAACCTAGCTGCAACGATTCAGGTGAGGAAGAGTGCGAGCCCGATGAGCTCGTTAGTGTTGATTTAGGCGACACTAACGAGTAGTGCTATTATTTAACTCCCAGTCGGTTGCCGATGGGTTATGGGCATACCTTGCTAGACTTTTGGTTTATTTATGTTGTTTCCGCTACCACTCTAAGTGTTTAATTGAATTTGGCCGGTCGGCCCCTTTTGTAATCAATGTATACTTGAACTATTATGATGTAAGCCTTTCTTTATGTCATTGTATGAATATTGTATGGATGTAATCAACGTTGTATGAGAGTATGAGCTTGTTGGTTGCTGATCTTGGGAGCCAACATGATCTCATACTCGCTATAATGAATTCCATTTTAACTCATCAAGTGTAGTGCTTGGACCATTGGAGAACCAATCATCATGTAGTGCTCGCATAGGAGCAGCACGCATGATCGCCGGGGCTCTAGTTTCTGTCGGGCCTCTCACTTAGGTGGAGTTAAGTTGGAATCCATTTACTTGAGGCCCAGAGCTATTCCCATAAGACCGAGAAGGCCTCAGTCTTACGGGAATAACTCGTGGGTCCTCACATTTCTGGTATCCCTAATTCAGCTAAGACTTTGGAAATTGTTAAAGAATTAGCAAGTATTGTTGGGGAACCGATTGAGGTGGATGAAATTAGCTTGATGAGAATAGATCCTATCAGGGTGAAAGTGAATTGTAGAGACCCTACTAGCATCAATTATTTTGTTGAAATATTCTTTAATGCTGTGGGGTATGAAATTAGATTTGAGGCACAAGGGGTAGGGGAGAAGAAAAAAAGGGGTCCTGATAGAGACTAGGTCATAAGCATCATGACAAAAAGAAGGATGATGAGGATGATGTGGAAGAAGAGGAGTCTAATGGAAGCTCTTACAAGACAGAGTGGGACAAACTTGCTGAAAAGTTTGGAGGCGACTCTTCAATCCTCTGAACTTAAGAGTGGTGGAGAGTCTCATAAATATAAATCTAAACATCAGGGGTTTTCTGATTCTGAAGGTTTTGTTCAGGGCAAAGAGATTGTGGAATTTAATTTGGACAGTTAAATCATTCCAGTTTTGCCTATTGCCTTTAGATATACTACTAGTAAGGATCCAGATACTTCTAGCCAGAATGAGGACAAAGGTCATGGGGGAGATGAAATTTCTGGCAATTTTGAAGGGGAGAAGTTACAGGACTGTATGGAATTGACTCAAGAAACTTGTAAGGAGATTGTGGTCCACACTAATGTGGGACCCACATTGTTGTCTGCAACTTTTTGGCCTTGTTTAAAATTACCTTCCAAGAAAGATACCCTGATATCGGTCAAGAGGAAGGTGGTAATGAGCTCTATCACAACAACTTCGATCAGGGTAAGGGGTCTGCAGGTGGTCTTTACACTAAGGATAAATCCATTGTTGAGGAGGAAATGGATAGGAATGTGGATGATGGTGAGTCCTTGATTAGTGACAGAGGGACTAAGTCTGTGCTG
The DNA here is from genome assembly GCA_036346405.1 of Phyllostachys edulis. Lineage (NCBI taxonomy): Eukaryota > Viridiplantae > Streptophyta > Magnoliopsida > Poales > Poaceae > Phyllostachys > Phyllostachys edulis. The sequence continues at coordinate 2,617,611 of CM070546.1, read as the reverse complement.
ATTACTGATGATGAAGGTCTAGAAGAAGAATGGATGATGGCTAAAAAGAAAGGGGGGAAAGCAGGGTTAAGGAACCTCAGATGGCTACTAGGAAGAGTAGTCACATTCAGGATCAAGGCATCCCTATGCAAGAGAAGGCTGCTATGTTAAAATCCATCCAGAATCTTGAATCTCAAGGTACTTCTACAAACAACCCTTTTAACATTCTTAATAATGCTTCTGTTAAGTATCTAGAATTTGTAGCTAATTCTTGTGATATTAATTTGGGAGCTCGTGCTGCTAGTCCCAAAGAGGTAATATCTGCCATGCAAGCTTAAGAGGTAGCCAGATATGCCATTGCTCAAGCTGAGTTGAAAAAGAATAGTATCCCTGGACAGCAAAGCGAAGAGGATTTGACTGAGATCAAGTGGGGTGTGGAAACCCAATCAGTTGAGATGGACAGTGAATCAAGGGGTGTTATGGGGTTTGGTATGAACAAAAGAGTGAGCAGTAGACTGAAGAAAGATAGGGGGTCCTTGAGAAAAAGTTAATCCATGAAGTTTCTTTTTTGGAATATTAGAGGTTTGGGGGGAAACCAGCTAGGAGGAGACAACTGAAAGAGCTTATTCTTAAAGAAAGGTTTGATGTGGTAGGGATCTAAGAAACCATTAGGAAGGATTTTACTAAACGAGAACTTAAAGATCTGGTAGGAAATGGGGATTTTTATTGGATCTAGTCTGCTGCCATAGGACATTCTGTAGGAATTTTGATGGGGGTGAGAAAAGATCTTATAGATATAGAAGGAAGTGACAAAGGGAGATTTTTTCTGAGTACGGTGTTGAGACATAAAATAAGCAACTTCAGATGGGAAGTTCCAACTGTATATGGGCCTGCTAATCACAGCTTAAGTCAAGAATTTCTAAGGGAGTTGCATGTTAAGTGCCAGGCTGTTATCCTTCCTTTGATAGTAGGGGGGATTTTAATTTGATCAGATTTGTAGAAGAGAAAAATTCTGGCAATGTCAATTATATTCTGATAAATAGCTTCAATGATTTCATTACTACTAATCAGTTAATGGAGATTAAGAGGGGGTGCTAGATTCACTTGGACTAATAAACAGTCTTGTCCTGTCTTGGTGGAACTTGATAGAATTCTGGTTTCTACAAGTTGGGAGGCTAGTTTTCCACTTTGTAGGTCTGTTAGTTTGACTAGAGTGGGATCTGATCATAGTCCAAGTATGCTAGATTCAGAGGATAATTCGGCCAGGAGGTCAAGGAGGTTCTTTTTTGACAAAAGTTGGTTGGGTCAGGATAATTTTCATAAGGTTGTTGTTGAGAGATGGAAAGAGTTTGGCCAAAAGTTGAATGATCAAATGTACTCTATAGATTGTTGGGATGGGGGTTTAGCTTCTCTAAGACAATTTCTTAGAGGTTGGGGGTACCAATGTGAAGGGTAAGTATAGCAAAGAAAAGAGGTATATCTTAGACCTTTTAAGATGTTTAGATCTGAAGGCAGAAGAGAATGGGTTATGTGCTGCTGAATGGCTAGTCAGATATAAGGTTGAGTCAGACATGGAAAAATTGTATGATATGGAGGAGAATTATTGGCATCAGAGGGGTAATGCAAAGTGGATATCTCAAGGGGATGCCAATACTAGTTAGTTTCATAGTTGTGCTAATGGAAGGAGGAAAAATTACATTTTTAGTTTGGAGTCTAATGAGGGGTGTTTAATAGAAGAAAGTGATATTAGAGATCACATTTACAAATTCTATAAAGATTTATTTGGTGAAGATAACAACATTGGTGTGAAGGTTGCTCATAATCTTTGGTAGGACACTGATAGGATTTCTGATGTAGACAATGACAGCTTGATTCGAGAGTTTTTAGAAGAAGAGGTGTGGAATACTGTTAAAAGCTTAAGTGGAGAGACTACTCCTGGCCCTGATGGTTTCCCTGTTTGATTTTATAAATCCTTTTGGAGGATCATTAAACCTCATTTCATGAAGCCGGTGAGAGATTTCTTTAAGGGGAAGCTTGACTTGAAGAGATTGAACTATGGGGTGATAACTCTAGTGCCCAAGATTAAGGATGCCAATACTATCAGACATTTTAGACCTATTTGTCTACTGAATGTAAGTTTCAAAATTATTACTAAACTTTTGGCTGTCAAGTTGGGAAATGTGGCTGATAAGGTCATTAGAGAGAGTCAGACTGCTTTTATTAAAGGTCGTAACATTCTTGATGGGGTGGTTTCCCTTCATGAGATTCTTCATGAGTTGATAGTCTCTAGGGAGAAGGGCATAAAACTCAAATTGGATTTTGAGAAAGCCTATGATAAGATTTAGTGGGGTTTTCTTGAAGATGTGATGATAGGAAGAGGCTTTTCTAGAAAATGGATTGACTGGGTGATGAGTTCAGTTAAAGGGGGTAAAGTGAGCATCAACATTAATGGGTCTGTTGGTTCTTATTTTACTACTCACAGAGGTTTAAAGCAAGGGGATCCCCTGTCTCCCCTTTTGCTTAATATAGCAGTTGATGTATTGGCTTCTATGATAGCTAAGGCTCGGCAAAAACATTTGATCAAAGGGGTGATGTCAAATCTTATCTCTGGGGGAGTTCCTTTGCTGTAGTATGCGGATGACACAGTTCTTATGATTGAATGTAATGATAATTACATCCTGAACCTCAAGTTTTTGTTGTATCATTTTGAATGGATGTCAGGTCTAAAAATAAACTATCACAAGAGTGAAGTTTTTACTTTTAGGGTGGACAGTTTTGAAGCTCAGAGAGTGGCAAATATGTTTAACTACAAGCTAGGACAGTTTCCCATTACCTATTTGGGGGGTCTCCATTGGGGACAGAATAGTGAGAGATAAGGCTGCAGGTAAAATCATCAGTAAGTTAGAAAATAGATTGGACAGCTGGAAAAGTAGTCTACTTTCCTCGGGGGGTAGGCTGATTATGGTAAATAGTTGTCTGAGTAGTATTCCTATTTATACCATGGAGTTTTATAGACTTAATGGGAAGGTTCATAGCAGAATGGATACAATTATGTCTAAATTCTTTTGGAGAGGAGTCAGTGATAGGTTCAAATATCACATGGTCAACTAGAAGGCGGTTTGTAGACCTAAGGATTATGGAGGTTTGGGGGTGATTAATACCATACTTTTTAATGATTGTCTCTTATGCAAATGGTTTTGGAAGATTGATAAGACGAAAGATGATCTTTGGTTTAGAATTTTGATGGCTAAATACTTTCCTGGAGGGATTCTGAATGATGCTAATCCTCTTATAGGTTCTCAATTCTAGAAAAGTATCAACAAAGTGAAGCATCTGTTTCTCTGGGGGGTGAATCACAAAATAGGAAATGGAAAATCAATTAATTTCCGGGAAGATGTTTGGATTGATAATTGCCCTTTGAAGGCCAGGTTTGAAAAGTTGTACAAAATCTGTGAGAATCCTAATATTAGAGTGGATAAATGTTGTGATAATAGGGTCTGGAAGATTAACTTTGTAAGAAATTTCGGGACAAAGGAAATAAATCAGTGGGAGGAGTTGAAACATGTCTTAAATGGGGTTGTCCTTACAAATGATAGTGATAGATTGGGGTGGTGCCTGGGTAATCATGGTCAGTTTTTAGTCAAATCCCTTTATAGACATCTGGCTTTTGGGGGGGATTACTAATTGGAAGCTTCAAAGAGTTTGGGCTAGTAGAATTCCCCCTCAAAGTTAAGATTTTTCTTTGGCAATTGTATCATAATAGAATTCCAACTACAGAGCAACTTAAGTTGAGAGGCTGGAAGGGAGAGGACAAGTGTAGTTTATGTGAGGATTCTAAGGATGCTAATCATGTGATTTTTAGATGTGTTTTGATTAAGTTTGCTTGGTGTTGTATGAGAGAGATGCTTCATTGGGATAGATGTCCATACTCTTTAGATGATCTGCATATTAGGTGGCTTGATTCATGGGGTGCTAATGGGTATAATATTGGCTTATTTAGTTTTGCAGCCATGGCATGGACCCTTTGGAAAGTCAAAAACAAATGAGTAATTGAGAAGATTTATCCTAAACAACTAGTTGAAGTCATATTTAAGTTCAGTGTCTTGTTTGCAGCGATGGCGTATCCTCACCAAAGAAGCTGATTGCATGAAACTGAAAAAGCTGCTGGAGATAGCTGAAGATTGGATGAAGTCCTTTTGTACTTCAAAGTAGTGCCAGTTGTTGCTTCTGTTTGCTGTTTGGATAATTTTGGTTAGTCCTGTCTTAGCAGGCTGTTGTTTTTTAGCTTATTTTGGCTGGTTTCTGCGTGTGTTGAACTGGAGTCTGGATAGTTAGTTGATGTCCCCAGTTTTGTCTGTGCCTGGTCTTTTGTAAAACCAGTTGATTAGCTTTTTATAAAAGCTGGGATCTTTTGCCTGTTTGGAAAAAAAAATGATGAAGCTAATCCTCCCCAATTGTATGACGGGCAAAATTGTTTGAAGTATATTGGCGTTTTCAAGAACATGCATATGCATGGAAAGTTCATGCAATCAATTGTAAATAGCATCAGGCCGCAGGGCTGCTGCCTCTGGCATTTCTTGTGAGAAGTAACGCAGCTGTTGTCAGTCGCGTTCAGGTCGACCATAAAAAACGGCATCAGTGATTTCATTCGTTGGCTGTTCGTTCCATACGTGGACGCGTCTGTTCCATAGCTGGACTTAAAGTGCTTAGATCTAATCGACTACAAGAAAACGAATGATTGCCTTTTAACTAGTCATTGTTCAAGAACAAAGTTGATTTAATCATGAGTGGCTTGCTTGCGTCCGAAACAAATTTATTGGAGCCTTTCGGCCTGTAGTAGAACCGTGAGAAATGTGCACTGGACCGGCCCTTTGTTTTGCCAGTATTCTGTTCCCTGAAAAGGTCATTGCCTCTTGAGATAGAAGAATTTAGCAATCGGCCGGAGTGCCTTTTCGATATCCCATGATGCAGCCACCTAACATGGAGGATGTTCCTGCAAGAGCGTTTCTTCTATTCGTACTGTAAAACGCAAAAAATTGCCGAGGAAAGAAGTTGCGTCTGTAACAAATCATGTCAAATAGTGTGCTGCTACACAAGCTGAGAGCTAACTAGCACAGCAAAATCTTTGTAGAGATCTTACATTAGAGACCAAGTGCAATAGCACTATTCGCAACAGCTTTAAGCTCTTGCCTCTTACAAATTTTGCCATCTCAAAGTTCATTAATGCTCTACAAGCTTTGAACAAGTGTGCAAACTCTTCCACTATTGGGCTCCTCAAGGTTCGGAGGAAAGCCTAGTAGTACTCGTTAAGAAACCTCACCAAGCAATCTTGCCTGATACCCAAACACAACTCCATTCCACCTGCTACTCTTAGCCATATATGTAGTTTGCAGTGGTGTAATAGGACGAAAATAGAGGGGTGCTAATGAGACAAAGTTATCATGAGATGAGCTAGCAAATACACATTTAAATGTTACGTGCAATCCAAATTGATATATAAATTATGAGGAATAAAGTTAAAATAAAAAATACACTAAATATGATATCTTAATAATGGATAGCGCGTTTTAAAAGCCAAAAAATATACACAAATAGCAATCTTAAAAACAAAATTAACTAGATTTGTTATGCAAATAATGGTAGAGATGCTGAGAGGGTATAAAGGGTGTGCGAGCAGAGCTGGTGCTCCAGTCTCCTCGCGCCCTTATGGTGGATTCGTCACTGGTAGTTTGCACTTTTGATGAAGGAATTAAGTTAACAATAGCAATTGACAAGCAAAACCTAATGATCAAACCGCACGCTTAATGTTGTCTCGAACTCGATCAAATACCTTCGCAAGTTTCTTCCTCTGAATAACTTTGTTCAGAAGAAAGCTCTGCTTCCGTAGAACACCCTTGCCCCGTCCTTCACCCCTGTCTCCGGCTTCTCCTTCTGTACGACGACCCCATCGTCGCCGTCGACCTCCATCGGCAGCTTCATCTTTGCTAGCGACTCCGTGAACTGCTGCATGCTCTTCACATACATCTCCATGATCTGCCGCTGCATCGCGCTCTGCTCTGCCTCCATGTCGATGTCCCCCAGGGGCGACTTGAACACGTCCTCCTCGGCAGCCAACTCCTTTCCCGGCTTCCCTTTGTTGGACGTTGGCGTGTCCGGCGAGCGGCAGGAGATCGGGGCGGTGACCTCGTCGCCGTCGGGCCGCGGTTTCTCTGTTGCCTCGGAGGAGGAGATCACCCTGTCGTCGCTGACCATGGAGGTCGTCGAGGCGTTCTTGCTCCCGTACGTGGACACTGACTTCTCCCCGCGCGGGCTCGTGCTCATCTTGCAGTCCTCCATGGCCTCCGCCGTCTGCGCGTCTCCGAGGTGCAAGAACGGCAGGTACTGCACGGTCATGTCGTGGTTTTCCTTCACCATGTTAAGGTCAGGGAACTCTACCCTCGAATAGTCCATCGGCGGCGCCGGCTCGAGGATAACCACCTCCGACGTGATCGACGGCTCGGCGGCGCGCTCCTGCGGTGGGCACGCGTCGCCGGGGGATCCCGAGTGGAGGGCGAGGGAGAGCCGTATGGTCCCGGCGGGCGAGTGGAAGAGGTCGGTGGACGAGAGCGAGAAGTCCTGCGCGAGCTGCGCGCCGTCGGCGGCCGCAACGGACGCGACCGGCACGAGCGCGAAGCCGAGGAGCTGGTCTTCGAGGAGCCGTTTGGCGCAGCTGCGCATCCATATCTCGCACTTGAGCACGTCGGTTTCGAGCCGCCCCCGGCAGATGGGCAGCGGCGGGAGGCGCTCGTCGAAGCACGGGTTGGCGCCTCCCCCCGCGGCGACGCGCGTGGAGAGCGCGGGCGCGTGGTCGGGGGTGGACGTGAGGGAGAACTTGGCGTACACGTCCTGGTTGGCGTAGATGCAGATGTTGTGGATGTTGCGCGCGTGGTGCACGTAGATGTCCAAGAAACAGGGGAGGAAGAGGTGGCTGGTGCTCTCGTCCCCCTCCTCCTCTGCTTCTCGGCCTCGTTGATCCGGCTTGTACCGAAACCTCGCCGGTTCCATTGGTCGCGGAGACGAAACCAAGTACTTAATTGTCGTTCCAAGCAAATCCAATATTACGTTTCAGATGTCCTGATTATTTTGGACACAGAACAGCATCGATCGTATCAAAGTTTCAGGAGAATGGAACAACAAGATACACAGAATAAGAAAGCATGAATGGTACTTACAGTTACAGAGAGGCCGGAAGAAGTTCAAGAAGAAGAAGAGCAGCAGCAGCCCGTTCTAGTGCAATATGTGCCTGTAGGAGACGCAACATGAAAACATTCGTAGCTCGTAACTCGTGAGACCACACATGCCCCGCGTACGCAAGGGCACGGTGGTGGTTGCAAGAGGAGAAAGCCTTGTGCGTCCGGTTTTCCCAAAGGATGCCTTTCTTCCACACTTGGTGTGGTGTATCTCTGTACATGTACTATGTCTTTGTCTACAGACAGACAAGCATGCAGCAGAATCCAACCGTAAGTTCTAGTATGTTTATGTGCCGTTGTTGCTTGCTTGTTGTAGTGTTCTTGCAGACAGTTGCACCCTTCCGAAAGTTAGGAGAGACCAGAGAGAGTAAGCGGTGAAGAAAACTGGGAGTCTGGGAGTGAGGGAGGGGGGATGTTCAGATGTTGTGCCACTGAGAATGAGAGAACTTGAGAGGCCCAACCACCCTCCCTCCCTCCCTAGTGCTCAACATCATCTCGCTCACACACATCACCACCACCATCATCCAACTTTGTGTTCTTTTCCTTGATTCTTGTCCACACCCTTGCACCACAATTACTCTCCGGATCAGTTATGTATCAGTCTCGCTATCATGCAGTAGTTGTACTTGTTTATCTTGAAGAAATGCGTGATTGAATAAAAGAAAATATATGTGCCTACTTTTGGTGCGAGGCTGACAACAACATTTCTGAAGAATTCAGCAACAGCACGGTGTTTGGCAGCTGGACAAGTCCCACGCTAGAAAATGATATGTTCCCGTTGTAGGATCGGCTATGGCAGCTAGAGGGGACGAATGACTGACTACTTCCCCCCTTGTATTCTACAACCTTTTCACTTCGAGGCCATGAGCAACTGCGAAAGATTGAATTGCAAGCACAAAGAACTAACCCTAAACAAAGAACTCGACAATCATCTTCTTAGACCGGTTTGACCACCAACTCTTAGGCAGTCTGGCCGGTCTGGCCGGCAACCACCACCTTGTCTGACCGGTGATATGCGGTCTAACCGGCAGGATAGACTGAATGACCGCTCTCCTGCTGATGAACTGAAAACAACACGATTTCTAAGGAGGATTTGACCTAATTTTTGATCACTCGTTTAAATCACACCAAATATGAAACACAACTACCTTAGGATGTTTGAAACATATTCCAATAAATAATTTCAAGAATCGTTGTCAAGATTTCCACCTTTATCCATCATAGGAAAGAGTACTCAAGAACCGAGCAAAAGAGGGAAAGCTTGATATACTCATGCTTGTGAGATCTAGCCAACCAAGATGATTCTAGATGGGTTTTTGTCGTAGCAAGAAAAGGCTAGACAGTAGGTACAAAGTACCCTTTAGTCATGAAGAGGCCGAACAGGGGAGGAGCCAAAAGGAATGGTGTCATGAGCGTATTGCATTGAGTGTGAATGAGAGAAAAACCCCCCTGTACATGCCCTTGGGACTTTATTTATAGGAGGGCAAGAAGAGATATTCTCTTCTTGCCCTCACAATGTATAGAGAGAGAGGGTATTTTAGGTATATTTGTCTAAATACATCATACAGACTAGGTCTTTATATGTACAGTATCCCTGAGGCGGGCGATGAGCAGCGGCGGAGCATGCAGGGGCGAAGTCGACGCGGAGCCGCCACGCCGAGGCGATAGCCTCGAGGCGGGTAGTGAGCAGCGGCGGAGCACACAGGGGCGAAGTCGACACGGAGTCGCCACACCAAGGCATGGCCTTCGAGGCAGACGGCGCATCAGGGCTGCATCGCCGAGGCGATAGCCTCGAGGTGGGCAGTGAGTAGCGGCGGAGCACGCAGGGACGAAGTTGACGCGGAGCCACCACACCGAGGCATGGCCTTCTAGGCGGGCGGCGCGTCGGGGCTGACCCGCTGAGGCGATAGCCTCGAGGCGGGTGATGAGCAGCGGCGGAGCATGCAGGGGCGAAGTCGACGTGGAGCCGCCACGCCGAGGCATGGCCTTCGAGGCAGGCGGTGCGTCGAGGCCGCCCCGCCGAGGCGATAGCCTCGAGGCAGGTGGTGAGCAGCGGCGGAGCACGCAAGGGCGAAGTCAACGCAGAGCCGCCACGCCGAGGCATGGCCTTCGAGGCAGGCAACGCATCGGGGCCGCCCCACCGAGGCAATAGCCTCGAGGCGGGCGGTGAGCAGCGACGAAGCACGCAGGGGCGAAGTTGACGTGGAGCCACCACGCCGAAGCTAACGAGGGGGAGACAAAGACGAACGTCGTCCCCCAACCTTTTTTTATTGGGCTCGTTTGAGAGCCAAAAGCTAGCAAGGGGGAGGCGAAGCCGAACGCCATCCCCCAACCTTTTTTTGATTGGGCTCATTTGAGAGCTTAAAGCTAGTGAGGGGGAGGCGAAGTCAAATGTTGTTCCCCAACCTTTTTTGATTGGGCTCGTTTGAGAGTCCAAACCTAGTGGGGAGGCGGGAGACTCCCTAGTCGCCGAGGCGGCGCCGTCGGAATGACTAGGATCTTTGTGCGAATGAGCGCGATAGGAAATGTCTCTCCGCCGAGGTGAGGCCCTCGAGGTGGGAGACTCCCTAGTCACCGAGGCAGCGTCGTCGGAATGACTAGGGTCTTTGCGCGAATGAGCGTGATGTGAAATGTCTCTCCGCCAAGGCGAGTCCCTCGAGGCGGGAGACTCCCTAGTCACCGTGGCGGTGCTGTCGGAATGACTAGGCTCTTTGCGCAATATGCAAGGTCTCTCTGCCGAGGCGAGGCCCTCGAAGAGGGAAACTCCCTAGTCACCGAGGCAGCGTCGTCAGAATGACTAGGGATCTTTGCACGAATGAGCGCGATGTAAAATGTCTCTCCGCCGAGACGAGACCCTCGAGACAGAAGACTCCCTAGTCGCCGAGACGGCGCCGTTAGAACGACTAGGGTTGTTGCGCGAATGAGTGCGGTGTGAAATGTCTCTCCGCCGAGGCGCGGAGCCACGCACGATGTCTTGGTTGCCACGGTAGTGAGCTTATTTATACCACCCTTGTGGGCTTGTACACTCACACCCGTGAGGGTGAGTTAGTGCTCACCGGGGCTCGGGGCTATGCGTGGTGTTTTTGTTGCCACGGTGGTGAGCTTATTTATGTCACCCTTGTGGACTTATACACTTCACACTCCGGAGAGTGAGCTAGTGTGCGCCGTGGCTCGGGGCCATGCACGGCGTCTTGTTTATACACTTGTGCCTGTGGAGGGCATTGGTGTGCGCCGGGGCTCAGGGCCATGCATGGCGTCTTGGTTGCCACGGTAGTGGGCTTATTTATGCCACCTTTGTGGGCTTATACACTCCACACCCCGGAGAGTGAGCTAGCATGCGTCAGGGCTTAAGGCCATACGCGGCGTCTTTGTTGCCACGGTGGTGAGCTTATTTATGCCACCCTTGTGGACTTATACACTTCACACTCTGGAGAGTGAGCTAGTGTGTGCCGCGGCTCGGGGCCATGCGTGGCGTTTTGGTTGCCACGGTGGTGGGCTTATTTATGCCACCCTTGTGGACTTATACACTTCACACTCCGGAGAGTGAGCTAGTGTGCGCCGAGGCTCGGGCCTTGCGCGGCGTCTTTGTTGCCACGGTGATGGGCTTATTTATACCACCCTTGTGGGCTTATACACTTCATATTCCGGAGAGTGAGCTAGTGTGCGTTAGGGCTCGGGGCCATACGTGGCGTCTTTGTTGCCACGGTGGTGGCCTTATTTATGCCACCCTTGTGGACTTATTGCTCTAGCTATCTGGAGCTATCTCTCCTTTCCTTGATAGGGGTTTCCTTTCCTCTATCCTACATTTGGACATTCTTATATGTCCAGACCATCCCTCTTGTTTGACCTCTGTTGATGTTATCTCCTCCTTGTCTTTTCAGGTCTTTCCTCTCCCCTGGAAATCTCTCTCTATTGAGACCTTTTGTCTAGTCTACCTCTTTGGTCTAGACCACCTTTGGGTCAGGACCTCTCTCTTAATCTCTCTTTTGTAGTTTAGACCACCCTTGAAGTTTAGGCTTCCTTTGTAGCTAGACCTCCTCTGAGGTCTAGATCATCCTTGTGGCTTTAAACCACTTTCCTTTTTATTTGGGTACTCTCTTCAGATCAGATCCTCTCTGTGTCCAGACCTTCCCTTTGGTTTGGGCCGCTTTGGATCTCTTTGTTGGTTTGAATCTCTTTGGTTCAGACCTCCTTCCTGTCCAGACTTCTTCTAAGTCTAGACCCCCTTGTTGCCTGGGCACTCTCTTATGCCCAGACCTCTTATCAGTTGTTCTCCTGGACTTCCAGGAGGTCCTGCTGGACCTCCTGGGAGGTCTTGGTGGGCTAACCGAGAGATCCTTTTAGGACCTCCCGGAAGGTCCTGGTGGACCTTCTTGGAGCTCTTAGTGGACCTCTCGGGTGCCCTAGGGTTGGGTCGTTACAAAAGTGGTATCAGAGCCTCACGACTGCAGGTCGCAACCTAGTAGAATGGACGTTAGTGAAGATTTCAAAACTTATTTTACAACAAAAGAAATAACTTGTTCTTTCCTTATCTGAGTCATCTTTCTATGCTTATCCCCTTCTCTGTATCTTTTCTTACCCTATTTTCCCTCTTATCATTTTGCTTGCCTCAACGTTTTACAAGGATAAATGAATTCTCTTTCCTCTGGGAAATTCTATAGGATCGAGCCTTTGTGTTCTAGCGCTGGATGCCCCGAGAAGGATGGTACAGATGGTTCAAGACTCCGAGCGTGCCAGCCTCTTATGAGCCATGTTTGCTTAAACCACCGATGCATTTGGAGACTTAGCTAGTAGCTTTAGAGAAGCCTTTGTGAATCCGTTTCCGTGAATCAAAGATTTTAGAGTTTGTTGATGGTTATGAGGAGCTCCAGTGGATTCTGGAGTATATCGGTGGGTGTGCTTTGTTGTTAAATAGCTCAAAGAAGGGCAGATTGGTGGGTAGTATAAATGGTGCCTATAGAAGATGCCCAGGGGAGAATGTCTTAATAATTGTAAAGGGTATATAGGAATAAGAAATGAGGACTCAAATGCCATGAAATGTTGAATGTATATCTGAGGCTTACCCCCACTGATGATGGGTTGCTTAGCTTGTGCTGGTAGAAGTAATCTGTGAAGGAAATTTTTAAGGGTTATGAAGGGGATATGAACTTGAAATGTTGTCTCGATTAATGGAATGAATTGAATATTCCCAAATTCGAAATCGAGTGCAATTTTAATTAGAATCTTACAATCAAAATGTGGATTGTATTGAAGCCGTTCGAGTCTGATTGAATAGCAGAATCTGGACTTGAAGGAAATCCTGGTCAGGTTTTTGATAAATGTCTTGATCATATCATGGGTTTGTAATTCGATTAGTAGAATGAATTGAGTTGCCCATAAATCTGGAGTAAATTGCTCTGTTGAATGGAAGTTTGTATTAGACCATGTGAGCTATGTGGGATTTCATTAGATACAATTGAATAGAGGATCTGAGTTTGAAAGAAATCTTGATTCAGATTATGGAGTTAAATCTTGAATCCGATTTTGGAATTTATATAATTGTTAATATTGGAAGGTGAGTTTGAGGAACACTTTGCCAGTTTGGAATGGGTGAAAAACTTTTTGCTGAATAGATGGTGATCTTGATTGAATCATAGTAATCCTTTCAATCGGGTGACTCTTAAGCCGGTGGATTTATGGACTAAATCTGAACTTGCGATTATAACAAGCTCTCTGGGAGAACTTTCATTTCAAGACGGATTTGAAGATTTTGTTGTGATCTTGGAGTTACCAGATTAAAGGGTACGATTATAGTTGCTGGATTCTTATGGATTTGTGCAGGAGAGTAGTATACAATCAAAGCAATGAATTTATGAAATTATCTAAGTCCAGGCCTAGAAGGAATTTCGGAAGTGTGCAGTCTCGCCAACAGAAGGTGAGAATAATTAAGGACTTGGACTTCAAATTGGATGACTCTAAAACTTGTAGATTGGTGGATTCCCACAATAACAAGTTGGATCCAGTAAGATAGGAAGGCAAGTTCTTGGCTTATAGCTAATACTCAGCGCTTGGTGGTGGCAAGTAACTCCCGAAGAGAGCCAGGAAGAAGGCAGGAAGCATCGTCGTCTCTACCCTTCAAGGACAACCTACAAGGCTTATTGAAGACCGAGAACTAAAGCTTGTTTCGTCAGCCCAACCATATAGCTTATACAACCCAGGCCCTTTCTGTATACTCAGTCACCTCACCAATTGTTAAGTGCTGATCGTTAGAATGTTGATAATTGTTGAGCTCTTATGAGCAAGCTTTTAATTGGTTGTTTATTAGGGTATGATTCTGCTCAATCCCCTCATTAACCATTTGACTCTTACCTATCCTTGGTCTCCTTTTCTAACCCTCTAGAGCACCCAGCAGTAATCAAGAGCTCAATCCATGAAGACAAAGAATACTTGCGGACATCATTGACTCCTGCAACCCAGCAGCGGTGAGCAAGAGATCAAGACACCTCCAACCGAGTTGAGTCAGGCGGGACCAATCCCAAGACATCCAACATGCAAGCACTCTGCCAACAACAGGAAAGGAATCACAAGAGGAAGATAGAAGACCAAGTACAAGATGGCTAGAAGAACCCTAAGACCCATTGTTACACTTCCAAGCCACTTGTCCCAGACTAGCCATAGTTGAAGCCCCTTGCTGCTACCCTTCTTCTTTCCAGCCTCTGCGAATCTCGGGGTCGAGATTCCCTTAAGGGGGGTAGGTTTGTAACACCCTGATTTTTAGAGCCTTTTTGAAAATTTTCAAAATAAAAAGAACCATTTGGTTTTGATGATAATTCAAAGCTTAACTTGAGAATTTCAGAATTTGAAGAGTTTAAAATGACTTAACTAAACTTCAACTAATCCAAAACTTAGCTCTTTTGGTGTTGCTCTAGCTCTATGGAGCTATCTCTCCTTTCCTTGATAGGGGTTTCCTTTCCTCTATCCTACATTTGGACATTCTTATATGTCCAGACCGTCCCTCTTGTTTGACCTCTGTTGATGTTATCTCCTCCTTGTCTTTTCGGGTCTTTCCTCTCCCCTGGAAATCTCTCTCTATTGAGACCTTTTGTCTAGTCTACCTCTTTGGTCCAGACCACCTTTGGGTCGGGACCTCTCTCTTAATCTCTCTTTTGTAGTTTAGACCTCCCTTGAGATTTAGGCTTCCTTTGTAGCTAGACCTCCTCTGAGGTCTAGATCATCCTTGTGGCTTTAAACCACTTTCCTTTTTATTTGGGTACTCTCTTCAGATCAGGTCCTCTCTGTGTCCAGACCTTCCCTTTGGTTTGGGCCGCTTTGGATCTCTTTGTTGGTTTGAATCTCTTTGATTCAGACCTCCTTCCTGTCCAGACTTCTTCTAAGTCTAGACCCCCTTGTTGCCTAGGCACTCTCTTATGCCCAGACCTCTTATCAGTTGGGACCTCCTTGTATTCTATTGGATCTCTTGTGTGCCTTCGAGCCTTCTGTGTTCACTTGAACCCCCTTGGCACTTCCCCTTGGCCGCCAGGATCTCCTTTGGGACCATCCTGACCGCCAAGACCTCCTCTGATCTCCTCTTAACTAGCGAGGTCACCTTTGAGTTATCCCGATCAAAACTGGGTGGGACCACTTCTCGTGGATCCTCCACCGAATCCTTTTCCTTTGAAATCCCTTCGCCTTGATCTTAATCGTTAAAGCTCTCTTGATTTCATCCCAGCCGTTGAGATCTCCCATGAGTTGATCTCACTCGCTGAGAACCTCCTAGACCAATCTTGACCGTTAAGGTTTTCCTTTGGGGTCTTAGCCGTCGAGACCACCGCTGGTCATACCGTTTTGTAAGTCCGGTACTACCGCTACCAACAATTTCACTTCAACCCTTTGAACCCCTTTTTGTCCTTCAGGACCTCTTTGTGTTCTCTAGGACCTCCCTTATGTTCACTGGACCTCTATCGCGCAGATTCAGACCTCACCCCGGTTCCGACCTCTTCCGTGTTAGATCCCAGGGTCCAGACCTCATGCTTGTCAAATCTAACAGTTTTGATCTTGTCCTTGATAGATCTGAGGGCTCCAATTCCTCCCGCGTATCCTTGCTTACGCGAACCTCCTCTCTTTGCCGATCGTGACCGTTAGGATCTCCCCTGTGAGGTCCTAGCCATCAGATCTCCACCTTTCGGTTTAATCTTGATCTTCGGACCTCCCGTGGGCGGGTCTGTTGGACCTCCTGTCCATAAGACCTCCCCAATGTTAAGTCTTTTGGGTCTCCTTGCCGCAAGACCTTCTCCCAGTCTCTTTGCAAGGATCTCCCTTGCAGTTGAGGCCACCTTGTGGTCAGGACCTCCGGTCCTGTGCTTGGACTTTCTCTCCCGTGGGTGAGGACCTTCCTTGAGTTCGAAGGACCTCCTCCTGCCTTCCAGGACCTCCTCCCGAGCCCTTTGAGTCCTCCCCTTTGAGATCTTGACCGTCCAGGATCTCCTTTTGAGATCTGAGCGTCCGGACCCCCCCCCCTCAGATGCCTTCACTCTTCATGGGTTGGACCTCCCTGGAGGTTCAGACCCGTTGGTAGTTTAGATCTCCTTTTGAGGTCTAGATTCTTTGTAGTTTGGACCTCTTGTGGGGTTTAGTTATCTTTTGTATGTAAACCTTTGAGGTTTAGACCTCCTTGGTGTTTAGACCTTCTTTTGCGTTTGGACCTCTTTTAGGTTCAGACCTCCTTTGTTGTCTTTAGGACCTCCTTTGGAAATCTAACCGTCAGGGCCTTCCCTGGCTTTTGATCTTGACCGAAGGACCTCCTGTCCAGGATCTCCTTGTAGCTTTCTGGACCTCCCCCTTTGACCCGACTGTTTCTAAAGTGGCTGGCCCCACTTGCCAGCCTTGGTCATTCTCATTCCCTCCGCCACGTAAGTATCTTGGGCATTTAATGCATGTCTTGTCACATTAAATTCATCCACATACGTGGTGTTTACTTTGAATCGGGTCACTTAGCTGTACTCTGACATCCTTCTTGTTCCTTCCCATAGCAACATACGTTGTCCTTCCTCGTACCTGTTACCCAGGGTGGTAGTGACACTTGTCCTGCCACTCACCTACCTTTGACCCATATCTATACTTATCCTTGGTACGTATGCTTCTAGTTTTCTTCACCCACTTTGACTATAATCAGCCCAGGGAACTCCGCCATATTACCTTCTTCACATTCACCATCTTGGCTCTCGTTCAGTGGCCTTCCAGGGAAGACCTTGTTGCTCACGACCTCCCCTCCATCCATTGGTTCCTTCTCGTCCCTGGTAAGTCCTTGGTGATCTACTCCACTCTTGTTTTTGCCACTGCATTGAGCTGATCGTGTCTTTCACAGGACCTCCCCTTGTGGACTCCTTTTTGGATTTCTATGGCCGTTATGTGAAGACCTCCTCCCTGGTCTTTGCGCAAGGAACATTCCCTTGCCCCTTTCTGGTCATACGCAAGGACCATCTTTCAGGACCTCCCTGTTTCATTGCCGAAATCATTCCTTTGGGGTCTTTTGCTAAAAGACCACCCTCCTCCTGGTAAGCTTAGACCTCCTCCAAAAGAACCTATTCTAAATACAGTACTCTTCTGTTAATTGAGTTTTGAGGTTCCTCTGGAGTTCTTTTGGTTCTTTGCTTGAGTCTCTGTTGGTTCTTTATTTGGAGCTTAGTCTGAATATGTTCTTCTGACCGTGTAGATCTTGACGTTTCCAGAGAGCCAAAGCTGAGAGAGAGAGTAGATCCTTAAGCTGTCAAGCAAGAGGCAAGTTACACTTTTGATCATATTGCACCCAATAATTCAAATTATTTATGTCCTGTTTCAATGTATACTGCATGCCTATTTCTACCAAGTTATTTCAATACCTGTTTTAAATTCATAGTTATGCCGACTTCCTTTGTATGGCCACTGTTGATTTTGGACTGGACCTGTTGTCACCTTTAGATCAAACTTGGGTCATGCAATAGTGTGAGCCAAGACCATTTGAAAAATATATGCTTAGTCATGCTTAGACCAAAAGTATTGATTTGGGGAAATCTTTACCAATATGACCAACTATTGTTTAAAATATTTTCACCATGAAATTGGGTTGTCATGGAGAGATGAAAATGTTGCTGGGAAAGCAAAGAAAAGGGAAATGGATTTAGATTGGGGCGAATTGGTTGGCTTGGCTGGTGCAATGTTTGTGCACGGACTCTATCCTGGCCAAGGTGGAGGTCCAGGGGTTTGTGAAAGTCGCCCTAGTCATTTGAGGACCGGTCTTTGAGCGACCAATGCCATGCCTATAATGAGCTATGCCACAATCGTGCAACCACATGTCTCCAGAGTGGGGCGTGGGACCTGGCTGAGTAATTTGCAAAGTTCTACCATAAGCTGCTCCATTAGAGGTGTGGGAGGTCTTATATGGCCAATGGTCTATTATAACCTCATCGCTCCCATCTTGGTGCAAGAGGGGCTTTCACGGATTGCGATCCATAGGAAGGTGAAACCTTAGCCAGGAAAGGCTGTGGTGGAACAATGCATTGTAAAGGCCTTGTCATGAACTCTAGACCTCTTACCTTTGGCAGTGAGAGGTGGTACTCGCGCATGCCAAACAAACTAGAGGATTCATGTCGTGTGGGTAAAGTGCACAACCTCTGCAGAGTTAAATCTATTTGAATAGCCGTGTCCATGGTCATGGACGTGCTGGCAAAGGCTACTCAGAGTTAGATGTTGGTTTTGGGTTTTTCAGAAATGTTTACTAAAACTGTTTTGGGATTGCTATCCCATGGTTTGGGCGGGGAGCCTTGTGACAGGAGGGTATCCTTCACCACTTGTGATGAATGAATATCCAAGCGAAACAGATTTACTAAATGAATTTTATTTCTTGTATGATGCTTTGGAACTTAATATCGGTAATTGGAAATAAACATGGCTTTATGCAAATCAACCATATTAAGCCTTCCTTTGTGATATCCATTTATGCATGTCATTTACATTATCTAATCTGGTGTAACTTGCGAGCACGGTTGTTGTGCTCACTCTTGCTTGATGCTGTCTTTAGCAGGAATGAGAGCTTCTGGGTGGTCTGCACGGTAGACCTAGTGGTCCTGTTCATCTAGGATTGCGCCCTCCAGCCGGTTGCCTGTGGTGTATCGGGTGGCCCATGTGTTTATCTTTACTATGTTTTGCCTACTGGCTTGTAAGCTCTCTTGTAAATAACTCCTTTGGTTATTAATAAAGCTTGTGTTGTTGCTATGTTCCCACTGTTGTTGCTGTGAAGAGCTAGCCATGATCCTTGGGACTAGCTCAGTTCACATAGAGGACCTTGGAGAGCTCCCAGTCCTCCCCGACCACCCTCAGATTTGTGCGTGTGTGGTTCTGGGGTGGTCGCGGTCCTCCACGACCTCCTCTGGTGGGTCGCAGGAGGGTCCTAAGATGACCTCAAACCTCCACGCCTTCCCCTGGTCTGGCCGTGGGAGATCTTTGGGGGTGCTCCCTGGCTCCACGACCACCTCGGGCTTGTTCTCTTGGACTTCCAAGAGGTCCTGCTGGACCTCCTGGGAGGTCTTGGTGGGCTAACCGAGAGATCCTTTTAGGACCTCCCGGAAGGTCCTGGTGGACCTTCTTGGAGCTCTTAGAGGACCTCTCGGGTGCCCTAGGGTTGGGTCGTTACAATGACTCTACCTCTTGTCCTTATCAAATTCCTACATCTTCTCTTGTTCTGAAAATAGACATCAAAATTTAGGTTGCCATTTTAATTCTAAGAAGACTACTTGTTACTCGGAGAGAAAATAGACCCCTAGCAGTTTCCGTAGACTCCAATCCATGAGACTGGCATGAATTCATGATTTTTGTATAGTACTACGCAGGCTTTGTACCACTTTACCTATAGCTATTCTGAACTAGGTCCACCGTATTTTCTTAGATCCGGATTCAAGATTAGAATACAGAACGTTTTCGAAGTTACGTGATTAATTTCTCCATCCATTACTTTTCATCGTTGCTGACCCTGTCACGGTGCTGACCTAGTCATCCACCTAGTTCCAGTAATGTTGGTTGGGACAGCTTCTATCCTGCACCCAACACTCTACATTAGCGCTATAACGCCTTGGATCCCCCACTTCCGGACTTCTCCTACCGGTCCTGGGTTCCTCTATCACACTCACACATATTATTTACCCGATGTGGAGAGCATAATTACGTAACAAGATAGTATTTTCTGCCCGTCGAAATGGGAAAATAGTTGGTACTGAATTTACGGCCTCAAATCCGAGTAAGAGTTTTGTTGGCCCTTATATTTTAACCATATGTAAAGGGGTCCCACCTCTTACCTCATCATCATCATCGTCGTCGCGTTCCCTTGCCCGGGCCCCCTTTGCCAACCTAGTAGTTCTCTTTTCTCTTCTTATTCTCATTTCTTATCTTCATCTCATTTTCATCTTTAAATGTAAACCGTATTTCCAACAATATACGGTTTACATTTAATATAACTATATTCATGTTCAATAGAGTAGCTTGCCTTCGTAATTGGAGAAAAGGTCGATCTTGATGAAATCAGATCAACTACTCCTCGCTTATGTAAACAAATGCGCTACAATTACACGACGGAGCGAATAATAAATACTTAGTGGCATTTTGGTGCTATTAGAGTACATTAGTTATATGATTCTTTTCTTTTTGGCAAATTTTAATTCAATAACATTTTTCCGGACTCCCGTTAGGCTAGCACTCCCCAACTGCGGTCGTTCTAGTATACCGGTTCTAGGGTCAGGATGGCCGATACTCACATTTTATCACACGAAAAGAATATACTATACGTGAGCGCATGAAACTAAGTTTATTTAGTTTTATTCACGCAGATATGCCTAATCGATTTTATTTAAGTGCGTACGCATTTATTTAATTCTCTAAACAGACTCGGGGTAGATTTATTTAATTATTCTAGTATGGTTACAGTGTTTCTAGCGTGTCAGACTATTTGTCTAAACTTATATGTTTGATACGTCCGAAAACTAACTTTTTATTAACAACATTTTATGATATTTTATCTTGTTTCAATTTATCATGCACCGGACTGATTTATGACTACTTACCCCTATGTGATCTAATTAACTCGTTTGGTCGACTAATTACCTAGTGTCAGTATTTATTAATTTTATTGCTAACTTACGTTGATACCTATATCCCTTATTAAGATTTACTAGAATTTATATATTTTCCTGAAATTTTTCCAATACCCTACTTAATTCTCTAACCCTGAACCTAATTTTACCTAACCCCTTTCTATCTTCTTACCTTTCTCTCTCCTTATCTACTCATAGCCGAAACCCAAACCCTGGCTCCTCTTTGCCTCATCTTCTTCTCCCCCAATCCACTTCTTACTTCACCTCATCTCTCTTTTCCTCCACTCTTGGCCCCCCCAACGGCTCCCCTCCAGCCGCCTACTCCTGGTGCCGCCACCGTTGCTAGCCTGGTCCGCTGCCACTACCGCTTGCCTCTACGGCCCGTCTCCTCCTTCCTCACACGTGTGTGTGCCGCCGGCGTCGCCAGTCCAGCACCTGGCCCCGCGCGCTCCCTCTTCGTTGGCTACGAGTCGCCCCTAGCGCCACTCGGCCGTTGAGTCTCCTACCCTGGCGCTTCTCTCCACCTACAGCGTTTCCTCCCTCCAGCCGACTCGGCGCCTAGCGCCGCCACCCGTGCATGCCCCCTCCTGCGCTCGCGACTCCCCCCTCTACCCCATGGCTCGGCCCCGCCATGCTGTGCTGTCGGTGTCACCTCCCCTGTCTCGACCTCCTCTTGGCCCGCCCGATGACCCAGCTCGCCTCGCCTCGGCTTCTCCCTGCGCAGCGCTTGCGTCGGCTGATCACAGACTTTGCCCAGATGACACAGTGGCAGTCTGCCGCTCGGCTCTCCCTCCAGCGCCTCCTCCTCCTGGCCCCTTTGCTCACGCGAGCCCTCTAGCCCTCTACGTCATGGTCCTCCCGCGTGGCCACTCTTGCGCGCTCGGCCGCGCCAGCGCCCTGTGCCCCAACCCATGCATCGCTGCTTCAGCTCGACAGTTCCTCCCCTCTACTAATTTGGTTTTTCTTTTAATGTTTTCACTGATTTCGTTTTCTGATTTTAGTTCATTGATGCATGGTGAAAGTGAGATATGTGGGTTGCTACAGGGGTTGCCGCCTATGCATTGAGGTAACTACCATCCTCTCTCTCTATCCCTTTCCCTCCACTTGCTCTGTGATGTGATGAACTGAGAGCTTATTGTTGTATGTGTCCTGTGATGGCTTGAGTGATGTTGTGGGCAAATGGTGATTACCTAGTGGTGTTCACTCTTTGGGCATGACTCACTTATTGGTGTTGGTTGATCTATACATGGCAAGGATATAAACATGGGTTTACTACTGCTATGCATGTCTATACATGGTGATGGGGTGGGCTGGTGCTTTGGATGGGCCATGGTGGGTGCTACTGTGATGAAAATGGTGAATGGTAATATGTGAGGGACTTGGTTAAAGCTCTATGATGGGTCATTGAGGGTTGTTGATATTGTGGCTACTGTGGCATGAGCACTTTCTGTGCATTTTTGTTTATACTGAGTGGGTTCATGTGCTTAGTGAAAAGTGTAGTTCATGCTGAGGTTCATCATTTTTTTATAACAGAAAGTGGGGATGAAACATGGGCTACCTTGCCGGGTTCGGTTCAGGAAAGGGATGGTAGTGCCCGATGATGATGTAGTGAGGGTGCTCTCCTGTGCTCTTGTTGGTCGCGTCGGTCCCTCTGTGGTCGTCAATGGTTCTTGGGGTTGCTCGTCGTCCAGGCTCCGCCCGTTCTTCCTCAACACCTCTGTTCCCTTCCTCCTTCTCTGTGCTTCTTGCCTCCTTCTGCTTCCTTTTCTTCTTTGTGCTCTCTTCTTGATGTGGTCTTGGGCTGGGGGGGAGTGGGTGATGGATGGTGGGGATATTGGCTTACTCATGTGGGTTGTGCTGGTTGTGGCTTTGCTTGGTTCCTTTGGTTTGGTCCATGGATGAATGGGAAGCTCCTGTGAGCTTTGCTTGCTTTCTACTAGGTGGTTCTTCTTGCCTTCGGCTGAGGAGAAAGAGATGGAGAATGGCTTGTGTGCTTATATTGAGGAGAGGGATCCGGCTGTGGCCTCCCTTGGACTGTGCATGACTTATATGCCCTTAGCTTATCCATCCCCCTCTCACAATGCACTATTCCGCCATGGTCCAATGGTTAATAAACCACTATTTGAGAGATTTTCTGCGGTTGGGTGCTTTAATATACGTGTGTGTCGGATTCTAATGAACGCCGGATGATGAAACTTACGAAAGTGAGAAGGTGCTAATTAACTCTAGTTGGTCTGGGTATCTTCATCAAGGGGGCCGATCGACCAACTTGAGTTGATATGGGAATCCTACTGAACTTCAGAGTAACTGATGACCACTTCCTATATCCTAATTTCCATTACTGCTCTCAACTAGGCTTGCTAACCACTTTCTGATTTTCTTGATGTGCGACGAACATGTGGATCGAGGAATGGGTTAATGGGTTGATGAAAAATGGACAAGGTTTCAAGGAGGGCTTCGGCAGCATGCAATGCAAGAACTTTGTTTTATTCTTTTGTAATTTACTTAGGGTTGTGATTTATTATTGTGATTTGTTGTAGATGATTCTTGTAATAAATTATGAGTTTGTAACAAATGTTTTATTTCGGCTTGTAACAAACTCTTGTAATTATTCCCGGGTTGTAATATTTTACTTTCGCTTGTAAAGAAATCATATTGTGATTAATTCTTGTATGCTGCTTTTATGTAAGGAATTATGGTAATTTAAACCCGAGTTCGTATTTAATGTTTTACCTTTGTTTGTAATGAATCTTTGTATGTTGGTCCAATTTAGAGAATTATTATGATTTAATCCCGAGTAATTACATTTAATGTTTTACCGATGATCGCAATGAATTTTTGTAATTGACTCTGATGCAAAGTATTCTTGAATTTAAGTTTGAGTTATAATAATCTTTTACCTTCGCCTGCAATGGATTCATGTATTACTTTTCTGGGTAATGAAATCATGTAATTGATTCTGAGCTTGTATTGATCTTGTATGTTTGATTTAATAATTCACGTTGCAATTTATGTTGATTCGAGCCGTTCCACTTGTAATTGATTCCTTTGGGGGATTTGGTGGTGGTTCTGTGAAGGCTTGGAGGTGAGCTCGGCTCTGGTGTTTTTCTGAAATGTTAGGGTTTGGTGGTAGCAAGGGGAGGGTTGTGGTGCTTGGGCATACTGAGAATGGCTTTGGTTTCCTATGTATGCTGATGGATGACGGCTTCGGTGGCTTCTAGTTTGGTGGGATTTTTGTCCCTGGTCATGGTAATGGCTTCGGCCTTGGCTTGAATCCCTAGCCCAGATACTTCTATTTCCTTTTCTAATAGTTTGTTAATTTTCGTAGCTTCATTACTTGTGTGTTTCTGTGATTCCGATTTTATGGATTGTTTGATTGATTCATATTATGCGGTGGGTTGATGGCTTGGGGGGCTGTTCTAGTTCTCTAGACATAGTGTTGGTATGGGTTCTTGTAAATGACTTTAAATTATCTTGATGTGGTAACGTTGTTGTAATAATTCTTATTGTAAATTCTTTTGCGAACTTTCGATAACACAATTTTATATGAAACTGTTTGGCGACGTGTTCGATACTGAGTTTATGTATTGTTTTTGTTTAGATGAATTTTTATTTACTATTTAATTACTAATTAGCGTTGTTTAGATTCGTTTGAATTTTTGGGGTCTCATATCCGGTCATGTGTTTAATTCGTTGATACTTACTGTGTTGATGAGTTTATTTTACTGTGTAATATTGTTTAACGTTGCTTAGTTTAATTAAATTGTTAGGGTTGTCACAGTGACCTTTATACTAATCACACATGCACGGTCTAATGGTAGTTTCCATGAAGCAAATTATTTGACAAATCTTGCGGTTGCATTAATTATATTTAGGGGCAATTCGTTATATGCTACTGAATAACTTCGGATCTTCACAATATACCACTGGTGTCTTACTAACATATAGATCCTAGGTCTATATGTTAGCCTTAAAATGAGTGTTATATTGTGAATCATGTTGTTATTCAGTGGTATACTATCAATTTTATCTTATAATTACTATGTGTATTGCATTCAACAATTCTCAAAGATTTAGTACTGAGCATGCGTGTAAACGAACCTTGCAAGGCTAATAAACTAGTACCATGAGTAAACCAAGGTTACAGAGTTGTCGGACCTCTTTGGGTCTTTTGGCCACTCCGGATTTCTTCTTTTTCTTTTTAACCTTTTGAAATCCGGATCTCTGTTTTATCAATATAATGGGTCGCTCTCCTACCTCTTTCGTCCAAATAAACAAAGTTCTCGGGATATTTTTATGTGGACCTAATTTGGAAACTTGTCGAGGGCGTTACATAAAGCCGAGTGGAAGAGAAGACTGCTGGTGCGCTCGAAGTAAAATGGACGCCAGCCAGCCGAAAAAAGTTTACCCCAACAGTAACTTTCTGGGGAAAGGATAACTTGGTTGAGAATTATGATGAGCTGGTTCCAATATATTACAATCATTGATTCTAAATTGCATATATATCGTCATTTGTCACATACACATTGTCAGTGGCGTACACACGACAAAAATAGAGGGATGCTCATCGGAAAAAGCTAACGTAGTAAAACCGTACCAAACATACATTTGATTGTCAAGTGCAATTCAAATTCATACATAAATAAACAAGAAAAAGTGATAATGTAAAATACACTTAAGGTAGTACCTTGCTAATGCATAGAACGCCATGAATGACCATAAATACGTGCGAGTAGCAATCTGTAAAACAAAAGTAGCTAAATTAGTGAAAGAATAAGTAGGAATTACGAACATTGAACCATGGTTCTTGAAAAGATATGGTAGAAGTACAATCCATCATCTTTTTTGGAGTACTTTTACATGGATTGTTTGACAAATAGCTATTCAAAGTATGTTTGTCCATCTTCTATAAATCTAATGGATTCTATGAGAAGTTAAGACTAGACTAGAGAATATAATTTTGTTTTGCTTCTACTTGACACTTGACATCATTTTTATTTTACAAATATGCAACGAATTATCACCTCACTTGGAGCACTCAGCTACTGCTGCTCTGTGTTGTACAGGTGTCACAGGTGTGACCTATGCGTGTGCGGCTGTGACTGTCGTCGACCTGATGCGTTGAAAAGAAAAAAAAAATACTAGTAGTTGCAGGCTTGTGGCACTTGGCAAAGTGGCTCGGCTTTGCGCAGACAAGTCATCCAAGTGCCGTAGAAACTGGTTCCTTTGTCAACTGAATTGGTTGGAATACACTGACACTCGACAGTGAAGGGCACCGAATCGGGCTTAATAATGGTCGACGAGCATCAACCACCGATGAGTCGGGAAAAAAGGCGTACAAGTATATGTAGAACATCATCCATAATACTCTATCTGATGTTTTCTTGCAATGTTAGATGGTATGCAATTGCATGCTGGAGGTCTGGAGGGGATCCTCCGCCTGAAAGTTTGAGAGAAGCATTGCTAACCCGTCTCACAGAAAATTTGGCATTTCAGAATCTCAAGATGCTATTGTACAACGCTACATCATATACCTGAAGTTGCTACTGCGCACTGTTTTAGCCGCGTATCATTAGATAGCTGAGCAGATCATGAGGGTTGTTTATCGATCTAGTGACTGAGGGAAATGTGCAGTACTGCAGCATCTTGTCACATTCACTGAGAGAGACAGATGATCCGGATATGCCACACATGGAAATCGGAAAATTCATACAGAAACTTTTTGATGAAGTTTACAGTGCTTTTACTCTACTCCTTTTTCAGAAAACGACTGCAACGCTTTTCTTTTCTTGAACGACTACCGATTGCTTCTGCCTTCCACCTTATTTTTTTTATTCGATCGATAAGTGGCAAAATTCTGGCTTAAAGCGCAACTCGCCGTGAAACACAAAAGAGAGCATTGTACATCACACGCCAAAAACAACGGTGTGCAGCCAAATATTAGGTTGCAGTTGAACTCATCACACGGTACTTGCTAGACGAATAGAGTTCTTGTTAGACCATGTGGCTAGGTCTAGTATATATTAGTTGATGAATAATTGATAATGTTGGGTACTGATGTTATTTGAGGCGTGTGGTGTGTGTAGAGTTATATAGGTCAAGTTGGAAAGAACTTGTGCCGGAAAAATATGGTGTTTTGGTCTTTGCATGTGCAGGGTAACTCGGAGGCGATCGTGGTATACGGCGGTGACCGGGAGATGGCTTGGTGCGAAGTCATAGTTCAGATGGTCGAGGATGCTGGAGGAGATGGTCGGGCTCGAGTTAGGGCGCATAGAGATCAAAGATGGATGATGCGTGTTAAAGCTATGGAGGTGCGGTCCGAAGGCTACAATTTTGGGGTATCCAAAATTGGTTTTGTAATCTGGTGTAAAAGCTCACATATTGGGCCCTAGGCATTTAGTGGGCCATACATGGGTGATTGATGCCAACGCTAGAAAGTTTTAGAGTTGGTGGTTGTTACATATAAAAGGATATACATGGATGATTAGGAGAGGCCCCGGCGGCAGAACCGATTGGGATTAGGAGCTCTCAGCTATCAGTCTACGTGGTTGGGCGGCTATACAAAAAGGATGCGACTGCATAGTTCCGGGCGCGGCTGTTTTAGGGTTATCTCGAGATAATACATTGCTTCGGGTCTCGGCTGCGGCCGATGATTTTGATGTGCACGAGGCTTGAGTTTTGATATTTGTTTATTACTAGCAGCCACGGCTTTTGGTGATTAGTGGCGGCAGCACGTCCATCATCGTCTTTGTTTTCCTTCCTCGATCCGCGTGCGTTTTTCTTGGATCGCCGCACCTGCCCGAGTAGAAACAGCAACGGGCGTCCTTCGTTCGCATGCGAGTTTTGCCGTGTGTATCGGTCGACACGGTGAGGTCGTTCTCTGATTTGCGCACTGCTGTTCGGTGCAAATAAAAGAAGGCAGAATCTTCTTTCTTTAATACTGTAGATACAGTAACCGGCATTGTTTGCTACAGTGCCTAGCTTTGGTCCAGTACGCGAACCTATTGCTACAGTACCGAAAAGATTGTTTATTGTCTTCTTGCTTTTTGTTCTTACTGTATTAGTAGGTTGAAGAAGCAGAAGACAATAGATTTGAGGAAAAAGCTTCCGCTAGAGATTACAATCATTCACCCCCCCTGATTGTCATTAATGATCCTACAGTTCTAGAGCAACTTTTTTTTTGAGATACAATAGACGAACTATTTTGATTTTTGATCCTAGCATCACTGTTGTAGTGGTTTGTGAAAACAAACACGAGAGTGCCAGGGCGTAGGGCTCTTAGCCGGACGTGCCGGACGGACAACAATACAACAAGTCCTGATCTGATTCTATCTCTAATGTACGTTTCTATCTCTCATACGGCAACAGAGCCGGAGATGAATGCGTACAGATACGGCAATAGAGCCAGAGACGGATACGTACAGATATAGTACTTTCAAAAGCTCCCTCAATCACAACCGATCAAGATTGAGATTGCGTCGGAACGTGTCCAATTGTAGCGCTGGAAGGGGCTTCGTGAATCCATCTGCTACTTGATCACTAGAGGGTATGAATCGGATATCTAGCACCTTTCACACAACCCTTTCTCGAACAAAGTGATAATCCACTTCTATATGTTTAATTCATGCATGAAAAACAGGGTTTGCAAACAGATACGTAGCACCGAGATTGTCACACCATAAACAGGCAATAAATTCCAAGCTCACCTAGAAGTGATTGTATCCAAATAATTTCTACAGTCGCATTCGCTAAGGCTTTATACTCAGCTTCAGTACTCGTCCTTGACACTGTGGCTTGCTTTTGTGCGCTCCATGAAACAAGGTTTGAACCCAAAAAATACTGCAAAGCCTCCTGTGGACCTTCGATCATCTGGAAAACCTGCCCAGTCCGCATCAGAGAAGGCGCTCACAACTGTCGACATTGATTTCTTAATTCTCAAGCCAATGGTGATAGTATTCTTCAGGTATCTCAGTATCCTTTTCACGGCTACCCAATGTTGTGTCGTTGGAGAGTGCAAGTATTGACATACTTTATTGACTGAGTACACAATATCCGGCCGCGTTATCGTAAGATATTGTAATGCACCAACAACACTTCTATACCTCATCGCTTCTTTTGAGCTTAGAGGTTCTCCATCTGTGATGGACAATTTTCACGAAGTGCACATTGGGGTTGTGACTAGCTTACACTTCTTCATTCCAACACGAGCTAGTATATCTGTCACATACTTGCACTGCGAAAGGTTGGGACCATCAGTTACTTTGTTCACCTCAATTCCCAAGAAATAGTGTAGTTCACCCAAATCTTTCAAAGCAAAGTCTTTCTGCAAGTCTTGAAGAAATTCCGAGATGACAATGCCTGACGAGCCAGTAACAATAATTTCATCGACATAGATAAAAATTGTTAGACCATATGGCTAGGTCTAGTTTATTTTAGTTGATGAATAATTGACAATGTTATTTACTCATGTTATTTGAGATGTGTGGCGTGTTATGTGGACTTATGTCGGTCAAGTTGGGAAGAACTTGTGCCAAGAAAAGATGGTGTTTTGGTCTGTGCATGTGTAGGGTAACTCGGAGGCAATCGTGGTCTACGGCGGTGACCGGGAGATGGCTTGGTGCGAAGTCATGGTACAGAGGGTCGAGGATGCTGGAGAAGACGGTCGAGCTCGAGTTGGGGTGCGTGGAGATCAAGGATGGATGATACGTGTTGGAGCTACAGAGGTGCGGTCCGAAGGCTACGACATATGATAATTTTGGAGTGTCCAAAATTAGAAGACTAAGAAAAATTAGAAAACTAGAATGTTGGGCTGCATATATGGGCTTATCGTGAGGGCTGTTTGGGCTGTATGCATTGCGGCGGCTGTACGTGGATGTGTGGAACATGTTTAGGTTTCCTAGTCTGTTTTGGAGTCTAGGGTCTATTTAAGGGTGATAAGACTTCACGTGAGGGGGGACACTGTCGGCGCTGCTTGGGAAAAAGAAGAGGCGGCGGCTCCTGGAGGCTATTGTCTTGTGTAGAAGAACAGAGGCTGGCAGCGGCTGTGCATGTGATTTGCATAGAAAAGGGCAAGCGGCTGTGTTTGTGTCGGCTGAAGAAAATAGCTATGATGGCCTTAGTGCTGTGCATGAGATGATATCAGAGATCTAGGTTTTTGCTGCTGCGTCATAAGTTCTTTGGCTTTGAGTTAATCTCCATTGATTGATTGATTGATTGATTTGACTTTGCTAGTCATCTATTCATTGCTTGTGGCATTGAGAAAATCCAGTAGAGCTATGAGATTTGGTTCAGCTTGTGCGTGATTGAGCAAGAGAGAATACAGAATCTAGATGCATTCAATTTCATCCACTAGTTTTTTGTTCTAGCCATTAGTTTAATACTAGTTAGTACCTTTTTGGTTTTTGCTTGTGCTTGTGCGTGACATGCAGTGGAAGGAGGTGTTGCTACTAGCTTCACGTGAAGCATGACGTGAAGACGGCAGAACAGAGACTACGATTGTTGATGCTGGTTTTTTGGTTGCTGTGTGTAACATCAAAACAGAAAATCAAGCCAGGCATTACTTTTCCATCTACTGTTGCTTACTGCTTGCATCAGATCAATTGCTCGCGTCAGTCGACTTTGTGCAAGAATAAGAGATTGAGTGTGAAAAATCTTGCACAATCATTCACATCCCCCCCCCTCTGATTGCCATTAATGATCCTACAAGTGGTATCAGAGCAAGGTTGCTATGGCATCAGAGAGGTATGTGAATCGTCCCCCTATGCTAGATGGTACTGATTTTGCTTTTTGGAAGTGTTGTATGCAAGCATATATTGAGGCTCAAGGTAGTGATGTATGGAATAAGGTTTCTAGTCCTTATGTGGTTCCTGCTACTATTACTAATTTAAATAAAGCAGATGTTGATCTAAATGCTCAAGCTCGTAACTTGTTGTTTCAAGAAATCTCTCGCAAAGAGTTTGATCGTGTAGCTCATATTAGCTCTGCCCACTTAATATGGAAGACTCTTTGTGATTATCATGAGGGAACTACTAAAATCAAAAAAGTGCGTAAGAATCTTTATCAAAAAGAGTATTATGATTTTGCTATAAAGCCTGATGAATCTATTGATGATCTTTTTGCTCGTTTTGAAAAGATACTGAGTAGTTTGCATGGTGTTGGTGTTATTCCAACTGATGAAGATAATGCAACTAAGATATTGAGATCTTCAGGTTCTGAGTGGTTGATGGTTGTCACAACTATCAATCAGACTATCGATCTAGATACTTTAACCATGGATGATCTCTACTCTAGATTGAAAACCTATGAGATGGAAGCTGTGCCATCTAAAAGTGATAAATCTTCGTCTTTAGCTCTTATGGCTAACCCCATGCAGGCTGCTTCTTCGAGCTTTTGTCTTGTGTCTATTTTGTCTTCTTCCACAGATGAACAGTTAAAGGAGATTCCAGAAAAGCAGCTTGTACTCTTCTCCAATCGGGTGACCAAGGCAATTAACAACATCAGATCAAGGCGGAGAGGTGGTCCAATCAGATACTATGAATGTGGTGAGCTAAATCACATAAAGATAAATTGTCCCAAACTGAGGAGTAAAGAGGTCAAAGATGACAAAGTACCAACTCGTCGCTCTAAATTCAAGATTGACCCAAGCAAGAAGCACAATTATCGTAAGGCAGTCAAAAAGGTACTCTCAGCACTTGATGAGATTGATTTAAGTGATGTTGATTCTGGAAGCGACAATGAGGACAACGACAAGAAGGCAAAGGAGGTGGATTTCACAGGGATGTGTTTTATGACGAGTAGTGAGGAGCTTAATTATGATAATCTCTACAGTGATCCTGATGAGGTAAAACCCTCTTATACAGATTTATCTCGTATTGTGCTTAGGTTGACAGATGAGCTCAAAAAGTATAAAAAGAAAATAAAGAAACATGATATTGTTGTTGAGAACTTAAATTCTGAAATTGATAGACTTAGAGCTTCTATTCCTAATGATGAATCTTGTGAGTCTTGCCAAGTTTTATTTTCTGAATTGGTGACTGCTAGGTCAATACATACTAAATTTGATGAATTAAGACTAGCACATGACTCTTGTGATGAAAAGTTAAAACTTGCATATGATGAAATTGAAAAGCTCAAGTCTAGTTCTACTTGTTTAGAGTCAAGTATGTCAAATGCTCAAGCTAAAACTTGCTCTAATTGTGAATTGTTAGAAGCTAATCTCAATACTTCCCAGGAAACAATTCAACAGATGCTTTATCATGAGATAGCTTCTTACTCTAATTGTCCTAAACTTACAATTGAGATAGAAGCCTTGACTAAACAACTTAATGACTTTGCTGAAAAAGAAAGGTTGGCTCAGTCTAGTGCTTCTAAGGAAATTGTGAATGAATCTGTCAAGTGCACAACTTGTCCCACTTTAGCTAAAAAAAATGAGTATCTTAAGGACACTTTAGAGAGATTTTCCTTTGGCAAGAAAATTTTGAACATGATCCTAGACAAGTCAAAAGTGAGTGTTAAAAGTCAAGGTCTAGGATTTAATTTTATTGAGCATGCCAAGAATCATCATCCTAAGGTTGTTAAGCTTCTTGAACACGGAAAATTTGAAGTAAAATCAACCAAAACAAAGCGTGTTTAAATCACTGGTTTTGTGCAAAGTTCTTCTACTAATGTCAGAGGTGCTACCTTATCTGTTCAAAAGAAATCTAATTATGTTAAATATAATTGCACCTATTGTAGTAGAGATGGGCACATGCATGAATTTTTCTTTAGACGTGTTAAGAAAGAGAAAAAGGATAGATTGAAGGCATTAAAACAAAAATGTGCATCCACTTTTGTTGTTCCTAGAGCTAATGCGAAAGCTAGGTTTTTAGAGAACTTCTATGATGATTTTAAATCTGGTTCACGTGCTGGTTTGGGTTATCATTCAAATAAATCTCGTTCAGCATTACCTGCATTTCAAGGGGCGGTTAGACATACCTCTTTTTGGCGTTCCGATCGCTCACGCACACATGGTTCTTGTTCTAGTTTTGTTGCTCCTGTTTATCGTGTATCTCAGTATTGGATCCCTAAATCTTATCTCACAAACTCCAGCATTGTGAACAAGCTGTGAGGTTGGAGAACATGAGCTTGATTTAGTTCCAGTCTTTTGCTTCCTTGCTTGATTGGAACTCTTGTTGGTTCTTCTTTTTCTTTGATATCTCCCAAGAGATTTCATTTTCTGAGAGATCATGTGAATAGGGTGATGTTGCTCTTCACCTTGTTGAGTTTAATTTTTTAGGTTGCGGACTCTTTCTCAAAACCATGTGTGTCTGCACATTTTGCTCTTTTGCAAAGTTGGGTGTGTTGCATCCTGTGAGCTTATTCTGAGGGGGAGTTTGGGTTTAAAAGTTCAGAAGCTTTGATTATTATTCTTGTCAAACAATCATCAAGTCTAAGCCATTGAAATCAAATGAGTTGAAGAGCTTTCTTTATCATATTTATTCGTGTGCCGTGTAGCTTTGATCTTGACTGGTTTTAATAAACTTGCTACATTAAGAACTAAAGCATGACATGGCTGAAAAGTTTGACTAGATTGATTATTGCTATCACTTTGTGATGTCTGTTGAAAAGGATGAGCTTGTTTGTGAGTCTTATTTTAAATCTTGGATTTAAAGCAAGTATGTCTCTTATTGCCAACCTGTTATGCTCACTCAATTTGGCATGTTATAAAAGATAAAGGGTTGAGAAAAGAAAAATAAAAAGATGTATGCTTCAAGCATGCCATGCATAGCTATGTATATTCAAAAGAAAAATACGCACACCAAAGTGCTCAAATAAAAAGAAGTATGCTTCAAGCATATCATACATAGCTATGTATATTCAAAAGAAAACAAAATACGCACACAAAAGTGCTCAAATAAAAAGAAGTATGCTACAAGCATGCCACTCTTGGAAAGAAGTATGCTACAAGTATGCCACATGCAAATAAGAATTGAAAGTAAAGCAATTGGTTCTTACATAAGACTACTAGCTCATCTAGATTTAAAGTTTGCCTCACTGTTAGGCTTTAACTTTTCATGGTGATATCTCTTTATGGTGTTTATAATCTGTTTAGTCATTGTTTGAGATGTCTGTCATGAATCTAAATAGCTTAATCATTCTAACAGACTTGTCTTGACTTTGCTATATGGTATATGTTTTTATATGATCTAGATAGCTTTACTCAACAAGATGGCTTGGTTAATCTCTTAAATCAGTGCAAAGTGTCTTGGATAATCTACAAAGCTTCTTGATTTTTACTCTCATTGCTCCTTTATTTTGAGAATTATTGTTTCTCTGAAGTTTTTGATGATTACATTGCCAAAGGGGGAGAAAATGGGAGAAATTAAAAAAAATAGAGAAATTTGCTTCCCTTGTGTTGAGGAGGAGTTTTTCAGCTCCTTGTGTTGAGGGGGAGTTTTTCAGCTGTGGTTTTGAAGTTTGCTTTGCAGCTTTGAAACTTTCTTTTTGCAAAATTTTTTTCTTTCAAATTTCAACTCACAATTTTGAATTATTGTCAATGTATTCATCAAGGGGGAGATTGTTAGACCATATGGTTAGGTCTAGTTTATTTTAGTTGATGAATAATTGACAATGTCATTTACTCATGTTATTTGAGATGTGTGGCGTGTTATATGGACTTATGTCGGTCAAGTTGGGAAGAACTTGTGCCGAGAAAAGATGATGTTTTGGTCTTTGCATGTGCAGGGTAACTCGGAGGCGATCGTGGTCTACGGCGGTGACCGAGAGATGGCTTGGAGCAAAGTCATGGTCCAGAGGGTCGAGGATGCTGGAGGAGATGGTCGAGCTCGAGTTGGGGCGCGTGGAGATCAAGGATGGACGATACGTGTTGGAGCTACGGAGGTGCGGTCCGGAGGCTACAACACATGATAATTTTGGGGTGTCCAAAATTAGAAGACTAAGAAAAATTAGAAAACCAAAATGTTGGGCTGCATATATGGGCTTATTGTGAGGGCTGTTTGGGCTGTATGCATTGCGGCGGCTGTACGTGGATGTGTGGAACATGTTTAGGTTTCCTAGTCTGTTTTGGAGTCTAGGGTCTATTTAAGGGTGATAAGACTTCACGTGAGGGGGGACGCTGTCGACGCTACTTGGGAAAAAGAAGGGG
Source organism: Phyllostachys edulis (assembly GCA_036346405.1). Taxonomy (NCBI): domain Eukaryota; kingdom Viridiplantae; phylum Streptophyta; class Magnoliopsida; order Poales; family Poaceae; genus Phyllostachys; species Phyllostachys edulis. The sequence continues at coordinate 2,583,163 of CM070546.1, read as the reverse complement.
CGGCGGCTCCTGGAGACTATTGTCTTGTGCACAAGAACAGAGGCCGGCGGCGGTTGTACATGTGATTTGCATAGAAAAGGGCAAGCGGCTGTGTTTGTGACGGCCGAAGAAAATAGCTATGATGGCCTTAGTGCTGTGCATGAGATGAGATCGGATATCTAGGTTTTTGCTGCTGCGTCATAAGTTCTTTGGCTTTGAGTTAATCTCCATTGATTGATTGATTGATTGATTTGACTTTGCTAGTCATCTATTCATTGCTTGTGGCATTGAGACAATCCAGTAGAGCTGTGAGATTTGGTTCAGCTTGTGCGTGATTGAGCAAGAGAGAATACAGAATCTAGATGCATTCAATTTCATCCACTAGTTTTTTTGTTCTAGCCATTAGTTTAATACTAGTTAGTACCTTTTTGGTTTTTGCTTGTGCTTGTGCGTGACATGCAGTGGAAGGAGGTGTTGCTACTAGCTTCACGTGAAGCATGACGTTAAGACGGCAGAACAGAGACTACGATTGTTGATGCTGGTTTTTTGGTTGCTGTGTGTAACATTAGAACAGAAAATCAAGCCAGGCATTGCTTTTCCATCTACTGTTGCTTACTCCTTGCATCAGATCAATTGCTCGCGTCAGTCGACTTTGTGAAAGAATAAGAGATTGAGTGCGAAAAATCTTGCACAATCATTCACCCCCCCTCTGATTACCATTAACGATCCTACAAAAATGAACACAACTGTGCTACCTTTGTTGTAGATGAATCAAGACGTATCTGCTCGAGATGGATTGAACCCAATTTCCTGAAGTTTAGAAATGAGTCTGGAATACCACGCCATTGGTGCTTGTTTCGGTCCATATAAAGCTTTATCTAGCTTACAAACATAATGCGGAAAACATTTATCTACATAGCTTGGTGGCTACCTCAGGAATACTTCCTCCTCGAGAACACCATGGAGAAATGCGTTCTATACATCAAGTTGTCGTAGACACCATCCCCTTGATTCAACAAGAGACAAAACAAGACGGATTGTAGCTGGCTTGACTACGGAACTAAATGTGTCTTCATAATCAACTCCATATCTTTGTTTGAAACCTTTTGCTACCAGTTGTGCTTTATACCTGTCAATGTTACCATCAACCCTTCTCTTGACCTTATATACCTAATGAGGATATAATAATCCTCAATTAATTAAATTGTTTATCTGTAATTGTTATTACAGATAGCAATATCTTCATATTATTTGTAAGGATACCCCTTATCATTAATAAGGGAGAAGCTTAGCCGAGTGGTCGTAAATCATTTTACGACCACCCTATATGGTCGTAAGTTCTTCTACGACTACCTAGTGGTCGTAAGATTTTCTACGACCACCTCATAATAGTAAGCCTTACTACTATCACTTCATGATTGTAAGTTTTACTACGACCAAGTCAACTGCGACCACCCTATAGTCAACAAAGCCTACAGACATGTAGGCCCAATCAACTAGGGACACTTATGCGCTGTGTTTAATACACACAATAGTTAATATGTGCTGTTATTCTTGGGGATAACAGCACGTAATAAGCATCTATCTTTGACATAACTGCAAGACGACGTGGAAGGATTAGTCTCTAACAATAACCATCACTGAACGTGCGTATTTCATCAAACGGTGAGACGCCGCTTGATACGGGACAACTGCCACCCCTTGACGCGCTATATAAGGAGAAAAGCCAGTGGACAGAGGACAGGAATAACGACAACGAGCACAAGACAAGATCAGCAGACAGAAGTCATTAAGCCCTAGTTCTAGTGACTTATTCTCTATTATAAAGCATAGTCAATACAACAACACAGGAGTAGGGTTATTTTATCTCGGGAGAAGGCCCGAACCTGTATAAAATCCAAGTGTCTTTTTGTATGTGGTTTAACTAAAGGAGAGTCCACAACATTCATTCGTAAGATCGATACTAAACCATCGACAGTTGGCGCCATCCGTGGGGATCTTCCGATTTCTCAATTCCTTTTCGACAAATTGTCTTCATTTTTTAATTCTGATGCTTTCATGGCAAGGGAATGGAATGAGAAGAATTGTTCAATTTGGTAGACTACGTAGAACTTGACATGGATGTCTGCTACGAGTACGAGCAGAGCATCATTTTGTCCGATGGCAATGCCATTTCTAGGGATCTTTCACCAAACCCAGGAGACCTTGCCACGGATAAGGTTGGCGAGGGAGCTTTCTCCCCCCACGACATTACGCCTAGATGAGGAACCAGGCTCCACAAAGGGCAAGGGTCCATCCGACCAGGGCCAGGATCACACCATGGCGAGTACTGAGCATGGCGAGGGTTCCCTCTTCAAATGTTCAAACTTGTTTAAGGCCGTCTGATCTAGCACAGCAAGTCCTGGACTCCATGATTCCGGGACTCAATCAACACCTGATAATCGTCACCCTTTGGTTACCCCCACGAGGTGCATTATCGAGACCGCTTCACTTGCAGATTCGACCACGCTCCCGCAGGGTTCACCTTCAGTCAAAAACGGTTATAACCCGAAATTCCCCTTCTTGGAGGGGATTACTCCAAGTCGCGAGGCGTTGTCTTTTGACTACCCCTCGAGTCGGGAGGACTCAGACACGACTGGAGATAATAGCACCCATGAGGTCTTTGTCCTCCCCTCATATCCTAATCTCTCTCCAAGAGGCAAGGCTGGGGATGCTTCCGATCGCACACTCACTTCGGGCTCTTATGGTGATGGCGAGAACGCCTTCGGTGATGAACGCGATCTCCACCTTCATGAGCATGGCCGAAATCCTAGAAATGATCGCTCTCCACTGAGGCATGCTCCGGCTGACTCAAACGTTGATGATCCTGAAACCATTTGGAGAACAAGAATTGCTACCCAGAGGTCCTTACCTGGGCGCATCCAATACCAGTCAGAGGAAACTCAAGAACTTCAATGAATCAATGACCAGATCAAAAACACGACTCAAGATCTTGGACAAGTGCCAGGCTATGACCTCTTTGCTCAAGAGATCACACGAAGACTTTGGGACATGATGGTCAGGTTCGAGCGGACTCGACAACATTGTCCTGGTAGTCGTACCGGGACAACTCCATCGAATGCCAGTCGTTCAGACGACTCTCCTCGTGGAGAACAACAAGACAACAGGTCTGGTCAATCTCCTAATCATGACCCTAGTCAGGGAGGAGTCCTTCGAACAACTAGTGATCGACAAACTCCTAGAGGAAGTGGTCGTTCACCACTTCTTTTGAGAAATCTGCACCAGCAGATGAAATACGAGGAGTATTACCCTCGTAGGGATGTGATCCACGATAGGTCAGGTCCGCTTACCACTGGGTATCGTCGAGTATGATCGCCTGGTGATGCCAACCCTTCTTTCCCACAAAGAAGGCATTATGATATTGTTACCGGATGTCGGGTGTTTTCGTCTGACCTTCGAGCAGTTCGCTGGCCGCCACGGTTCTGACTAGTGAACATAGAAAAGTTTGACGGGTCACAAAATTGCATCGAGTTTCTTCATATCTGTATCACCGTTGTTCGAGCAATAGGAGAAGGAGAGCATGGCATGGCCAATTACCTTCCTACTGTGCTCGAAGGATCAGCTCAGTCGTAGTTGTTAAATCAGCCACAAGAGTGGATCTATTCGTGGTAGCACCTCTGTGACCTACTACTAGCCAACTTCCAAGGCACTTACAACCGCCCAGGAAAGGAGGATGACCTGCACAGAATGCAAAATGATTCTCACGAGACCTTGCGTCAATTTATCAGGCATTTCAGTCAGGTTTGTAATTCAATTCCTAAAGTTTCTGACTCTTCTGTCATCAGAGCATTCAAGCAAGGAATCCGCAATCGAAAGATCACAAATGATATCGCTCTAAATCCTCCGACTACCATCGTCGAGCTCTTTGAAATGATCGACCATTATGCAACTGCTGCAGAAGCGATCGAATGGAATTGCACGATTGATCGTGACGATAAGGACACTTGATGAGCGGGTGAAGGTAGCAAGAAGAAAGATAAAATGGCTAGAAAATCCAAGAGCAATACTAAAGGCCAAAAGCTTCAAGTCAAAATCTCTAAGGAGGTCTTAGCCGAGAGGGACAAGGAACCTCGGAGCTGGTTGGTCAAGCGACCGCAAATCCCTCGAGATGGTTGGTTAAATACCAACTCGAGAAGCAATAAAGTTGCACCAAAGCCGAACAACCAAGTCAAAGAAGTTCCACTGAATACAGAAGAGCCTTCGAAGACTGTTCACATCAGTCACTTCCGACCCTGCATAGGAAGATGCCCTCGTCACCTTCCTCCGAGCAAGCATAGATGTCTTCACGTAGCAAGCATCCAACATGCCCAGAGTCCCTAGGTAGGTGAACGAGCACAGGCTAGCTCTACGGCCTAACAAGAAACCCGTAAAACAAAAATTACGGAGATTCGCATCTAATCGACGAGATGCCATCATATCTGAATTAGACAAGCTACTTAAAGTAGGCTTCATAAGAGAAGTCGACCACCCAAAGTAGTTGGCTAACCCTATAATGGTTAGAAAGTCTAATGGTAAATGGCGTATGTGTGTAGACTTTACTGATCTTAATAAAGCTTGTCTGAAGGACGATTTTTCCCTTCCTCGCATTGATCAACTGGTTGATTCTACTACTGGTTGTGAAATATTAAGTTTCTTAGATGCATATTCTGGTTATCATCAGATAAGTATGTGCCTAGATGATGAAGAAAAGACTATATTTATTACACCATTTGGAATATTTTGCTATATCAAAATGCTATTTGGTCTAAAAAATGTTAGTGCTTCTTTTCAATGCTTGATGCAAAATATCTTCCTTCCTCAATTAGGCTAAAATTTGGAAGATTATGTTGACGATCTGGTCGTAAAAAGCATCAAGCGTCTTAATCATATTTTCGACTTGTAAGAAACATTTGACAACCTCAGAAAACACCGGTTGAAATTCAATACTGAAAATGTGTGTGTTCGGAGTCCCTTTAGGAAAGTTGTTTGGATTCCTTGTCTCTGCACGATGAATCAAAGCAAACCCTGAAAAGATAAAACCCATTGAACAAATGTGCCCTCCGACCACAAACAAAGAAGTCCAGAAACTCACAAGATGCATGGTGGCTTTAAGTCGTTTCATTGCACGACTGGAAGAAAAAGGACTTCCTTTCTTTAAACTTCTGAGGAAACATGAGGGTTTCGTGTGGCTAGAAGAGGCAAACAACGCCTTCAAGGATGTCAAGAGGTATCTTACGAGTGCTCCTGTTCTAGTTTCTCTGAAACCAGAAGAGACACTCCTAATGTACCTAGCTGCTACGCCACAAATAGTGAGCACAGTGCTACTACGTTAGTGAAGTTTTACATTGCCCTAAGGAGCGTTACCCTCAGGTCCAAAAGCTTTTATATGCCCTCCGCATGTCTTCAAGGAAACTGAGGCATTATTTCCAAGCGCACAAGTTAATCGTGCCGTCTGAGTTTCCCTTAGGAGAGGTCCTCTAGAACAGGGAAGTAGCAGGGCGCATGGCAAAGTGGATAGTTAAATTTGGGGAGTTCGACCTCCATTTCCTGTCTCAAACGGCCATTAAATCCCAGATCTTGGCAGACTTTGTCGCCAAATGGACAAATCCTGAACCCGTTTAGGGACCCCAGTATGAATCCCACGGCCAGTGGACAATGTACTTTGATAGGTCACTTACGCTAAGTGGCTCGGGGGTTGGGGTGGTCTTAGTATCTCCTACAAGAGAAACCTTAAAAATATGCTATTCAATTACACTTTCCTACTACTAACAATGTGGCAAAATACGAATGTTTATTAGTTGGTATACGAGCAGCGAAAACGCTCGGGATTCGACGACTACTCGTGAGAGGAGACTCTCAACTGGTTGTGAATCAGGTTAGAAAAGAGTACCAATGCTCTAATCCGACCATGTCTCAGTACTAATCAGAAGTAACAAAGCTTGAAAAATATTATTTCAGTTTCGAGGTACAATATATGCCTCGAAAGTATATTTTCCTCACTGACCAATTAGCTCGAATGGTTTCTTATCGATCACATGTACCACAAGGAGTCTTCTTAGAACAGCTCCAAAAGCCATCCTTGGTCGAAACACCAGAGACATCTCCTATTGAGACAGCCTCCCTAGAATATGAGAATACCTGGATGAGTCTCATCTACGAGTATCTTCATAATGGCACAACACCCAATGATGATCTTGAGGTTGATTGTTTATCCTGTAAGGCCAAAATGCACATTTTGGTCGAAGGAGTCCTCTACAAGCGAGGTACTGAAGGGGTTCTCATGCAATGCATATAGCAAAAAGAAGAATTAAATCTCCTTCAAGAAATACACGGAGGCATCTATGGAACTCATGCTTATTACAGAACAGTGGTCGAAAAAGCCTTCCGACAAGGTTTCAACTGGCCAACAGCCCTCCATGATGCTAAAGAGCTTGTTAAGAAATATGTACAATATCAGTTTCATAACAAGCAAATAGACCAGTCGGCTCAAGCATTACAAACCATACCGCTTTCTTGGTCTTTTGCAACCTAGGATCGCGATATCCTAGGATTGTTCCCAAAAGCACCCGGGGGTTTTGAGTTCCTTTTTGTGACTGATACGTTCACGAAATGGATTGAAGCCGAACCTGCAACTAGAATAACAACGAAAGCTGCCAAGAAATTTATCATGAAAAATGTGATCACTCGATTTGATGTTCCAAATTGAATTATTATAGATAATGGTACACAATTTTCGAGCGCAAAATTCCAAGAATTTTGTGAAGAATTGGGTACCAAGCTATGTTATGTCTCTGTCGCCCATCCACATAGCAATGGGGTAGTCAAAGAGCAAATGAATAAATTATGTAGGGAATTAAAACTTGAGTTTCCAACCAGCTTATAAAGTGCTCGAGGGCTTGGGTAAAAGAATTACCCTCAATATTATGGGCAATTCGCACGGCAACTAGTCGGGCTACAGGTGAAACACCATGTTTCTTAGTTTTTGGTGCTGAAGCCATGCTTCCACTTAAACTAAAGATCCAGTTGACAAGGGTCAAAAATTACAATGAGTCTAGCCAAGAACAGCTTCGAGCTGATGACATCAACTTACTCGAAGAAAAGAGGAATCAAGCCTTAATCTGTTCAGCAGTCTACCAACAAACCCTACACAAATACTATGACCGTAAGGTCCAACCTCGGAGCCTTGCTATGGGTGACTTGGTATTGAAAAAGATTTGATCCTAGTCTAATCGGAACAAACTTTCCCCTAAGTGGGAAGGTCCTTATACAGTGGTCGAAGTCACGCAGCCAGGCTCAATATGACTAGCAATGGAAGATGGTAGAGTTCTTTCTAATTCATGGAACACTGATCAGCTACGCAAGTTCTATGTGTAACCTCCTATATTCTCAATAAAGTTTATGCTTTTTCATTGAGCAACGCTTCAAAAAAATTTCGATCACTTTTTAAACACTTGGTTTTCTTTACACTCGTCGAAGGAGCGTAACATCACCTGGTCAAATCCTTTCCTCTCTGCATGTGGTCTTGCCCACTAGAAGGAACTTCCTGGCGTCAATCTATTCCTTACTTTAGCTGCCAACACAAAGAAACTAGGTTCAACAAAATGTGGTCGAAATAATTCTAAGCAGGCTCTTTCTAATCATTAACTTAGTTTAGTTCTTCATTTTATGAAGAATTTTCTAAGTGAGTCAAGCTTTCATAGTTTGTTCAACTACTCTTAATACGCTCGATTTGATTAACCCAGTCAAAGGAAGTAACACCACCTAGTCAAAAACTTTCCTTCCTGCACGTGGTCTTACCCACTAGAAGGAATTTCCTAGCTTCGAGTTGTCTTTAACTTTTGCTACTAGTACAAGAAAATCAAGTTCAATATGAAAGGTCGAACGAATTTTTAAGCGCACTCTTTTTCCACTATTTACTTAGTATTATATAATTAAACTAAGCAAATAGTTGGGGACTAGGATAAAGTTATAAATATGACTTCAATTTTTAGTCTTAAAATTCAATTCTCAATTCTATTTTTGTCTTATGAGTTACTGACTACTCGAAGAGACAATTTGCAGGAAAATTAAGATTTATATTCATAAGCAAGAAATTATTTTTACAATTGCAAGCCCTATTACAAACTACTCTGATGGAGGAGATACAATCTGCATCTCCTCTGCGACCTTCTTGCTAACTGGCTGCACCTATTCAATCAGTTGTGCTGCCTCCACTTCAGGGTAGTCGAAGTCAGCTTCGACTGGCTGAAGACTAAGACTACGATCACGAGCCTTAAGTTTCGCCAGAGCAAAACTTACTGCACTTTCAACCGCCTGACTTATCAAGTCAGCTTGGTTGGTCTTCAGAGTCATTATCAACTCCTGGAGAGTTCCAATTTGCTGTACAATCGTGATCGTATATCCGACCACGGTATCTTCAAGAGGAGTAACCTCCTTAGCACCGAGTCCACCGAACACATTGTTAAGGAGAGAAATATTGTCTTGAAGATCGATCTTCGTAGCCTTCATTTCCTCTTGACTGCGAGTCAAAGTTTCCTGAATTCACTTTATTTTTACAGCTTGCTCTGAAAATAGAGTACGACCAGTTAGAAAAACACTTCTTAAAGACTAGTAAATAAAACTGGTCGTAAGTAAATAATTCTTACCTACTAAATGAGAGTCAAGCTTCTTGATTTTGTCATCATCTGAGGCAGCATCCCTTGCACACTGCTCTTCCCATTCTTTATGTTTTTATCTTTTTCTTTGGAGATATGAGTAAGCTCATTGATCACCAAGGTCTGCGAATCAACCTTAGTACGAAGCTTATCCATATCGACCTCTTTTTCCAAAAAAAAGAAAAGGAGTCAGAGAAGGAAAAGAAAGTTGTCGAAATGAACAATCTTAAGTGAAGTACTGACTATTTATTTCATTTTGCAACCCACGAGCCGTAGAATTTGCCTCCTGAAGGTTCTTCAGTAGGTCTTCTTTTTCATCCTTTAGCCTTTTCACCTCAGCTTTTACATAGTTGAGTGCATTGGCCAAGATTTTTTCGTCACTTTTAAACCTACAAATGTTAAAGTAGATATGAGTACTGAACGAATGATTGAAAGAAAAAGGACTACTAAATAATGATAACTTACCATCTCATCTTTGCTTGTTCAGAGAGTTCATATACCTTTCTCAAGAACACCGGTTACTGTGGTATTCACCAACAGTAGCAACTTGTTCAAGAACTCTCTAAATAAAGAAATGCATAGTGAGGAAAAGAAAAACCCAAATATATGAATATTTGGCATTGAGTACTTACATCGATGGTTGACCGAGCAAAATGGGTATACACCATCTCGGAATCCTCTAGTTTATGGAACCCGTTGACTTTGTCACACCATATTCTTTGAAGACGCTCGTCGTCACATATATGTCCCATGTTGGGAATATCCTTAGGGTGTGGGACTCGGTCACGAGATCTAAATGAAGAGGACCCGACAGTTGATGGTCCAAACAAATTAGAGAAGAGGTCGAAAGAGTCTTCGTTGTTGATAGAAGACGCGACACCACCTTTGAGGACCCGAAGGAACATCCTCCTTGACCTCCTTCCTAGCACAGCGGTCAAGCCCACTGCTCCTGCTTGACCGGCTGCTCCTGGTGATCGTAGGACCAAGTCTCTTGTCTGATTATTGAGATTCTCGACAATTGATTCGATCGCCAGAGCGTCCTGGTCTTCCGCCGTCTTCGCTTCCTCCTCTACGACCACCTCAGTTGTCATGGTTGGTTCGGCGGCAGTAGCCTCCTCCTCTACGACCACCTCAGTGGTCGTGGTCAGCTCGGTGGTAGTAACCTCCTCCATCGCCATATCAGTGATAGTGGTCGAATCTTCGACCACATCCGCTGCTATCTCTACGACCGCAGGAGAAACAAGTACTCCCACGGCTGTAGACAAAATAACGACAGGCCTCTCAACAGAAGCATCCCCTTAGGCTGGAGAAGCATGACTAAAATAATGAGAAAAGGGGAAGGCATGTCAAACTGTGAAATTAAAAGGTAAATACAATTTCTAAACTTTTAATTTTACGTACCTTGGCTTTCTAGATACGGTCTTGAATCTAGAAGAAATCTTCCCCAAGGAAGACTTCTTCTTCTCTTCTTCGGTTGTCCCAATTTTTGTGACACCTTCAGCCTCTGAAAGGCTTCCAGTGTCATGAGCTTGCGAGGTTAGGACTTCTTCGACCACGTTTGGTCGAATATCTTGAAGAAGAGTTGAGACCTCTACGAACACTTCTGTTCGTATGTCTTAAATGAGAGCTAGAGCTACCTGCCCCATGTAACATCCCAAAATTTTATTTCTGTTAAAAAGAAATTTTAATCAATTTCCTTGAATTTTCTATATTTTAAAAAGTTTTCCCTATTTATTTTAAAGCCAAAATAATTTATTTGTAAATCTAAATACCACTTTTGAGTTAAAAATATTTTATTTAGGTTTAAAATAATTTTGGGAATTTCTGTGAATTGTTCCAGATTTTTTTAACTCCATTTACTATTTTCTAAAAACCTATTTAAAATCTCTCAATTTCTGTAATTAAAAATCCAAAAATTACCTTCGAGCCCAAACCCTTTCCCCGCAGCCCATTTCCTTTCCGCAAGCCTGCTCTGTTTCCATCTCTCCCCCTCGCTAATAGGTGGGCCCACCGTGTCATGGCCGTCTTCAACCTTCAGCTTTGCCTACGCTGCCGCCATTCTCACCGCCTCCATGCGTAAATGCGGTCGTTTCTACTCAAGATCATGCGCATTATCACCCACAATCTCTACTTCATCCCCCGCAATCAACCGACCGTTGCAAAATCACGTTAATGTTCACGTTCATGGCCGGTGAGTTAATGCCCGCACACGATCTCCACTTCCGGGCATCCCCTTCCCCTATAAAAGGGAGCACCCCCTTCGCAATCCCCTCCTCATGCTCACACCATAGCCCTTGCTCCCCAATCCCCTAGCTTTGGAATTTTGAGTTGAAGCTGCCGATGCTTGAACCCCACCGCTAGCCACTATTCCGCACGCTTGGTCCACCGTGGACCAGTGCGCTCTCGTGGACATGGTCCATGGACCCAAGGCCCACATGTCAGTGACGGTTAGGATTTTCCTGTAACAAAATAATTCGGTCGAAAAATGGAAATTCAACTGCTCACGTCACGCTTGCACAATATTTTGGTTTTACTTTATAAAAATAATTCATTAATTCAACTATTGAAGTCATGCTCTGATTCCATTATTCAAATTTTTAAATTCATCTAAAATTATAATATAGATATCTATCTGAAATTATAAAATTTGGAGTTTATTTGAATTTTATTTAAATTTATCTTATTTTCACGTATAGACTTCAATGACTTTGGAGAGCTAGAATTCTTCGATGAGTCTGATCAACAATAATTTGAGCAAGGCAAGTTACATTCTTTGATAGTGTTTGGTTCCAATATTTAAATTATTTAAATTCTGTTTCTAATTATTATTGCATGCTTATTTATATTCAGTTTAGTTTATACTCCTGTTTTAAATTTATAGTTATACCTAAATCCTTTGTATGGCCAATATTGGCATTGAATCAAATATATTTGTCACCCTAGATAATGCCTAGTTGATGCAATAGTATGAACTAGGAACATTTGGAAAAAATATTATGCAAAGACATGCTTAGACCAAAAATATTTAATTTGGGAATTTAGCCAAATATTCAACTCAGTTTAAAAAATGTGTCTATGGCATTGTTTTGCCATAAGGTTTGCAAATGATTTGTGAAACAAAAATAATAATAATTGATTTAGACTGGGCTAATTTGGATAGATGGTTGGTGCAAGTTTATGCACAGGATCAATTCAGCGAATGGTTGAGGCCTAGGGGTTAGTTGGAAGTTGCGCAGTTAAATAAGGGCCGGTCTAAGAGCCGCTTTTAGCTAAGCATCATCGTACTACCACAAGTCTGGAATAGGACAGACCTAGCTAACTAAACTACAATGTTTCACTGTGGTTGTGTCATTTTGAGGTGTGGGTGTCGTAAAGACCTACTTTTAGTACCCACATGGCGCAAGAGGGGGTTATTGCTTGGTGTGAAACCTTGCGGTAGTGAAACCTTAGTAGACATAACTACGTTGGGATATTGTAGGGTAAAGGCCTTGTGATAGTCGATTAGTCGCACACCTACAGAAGCGTCTCTTGGCCGACATATTAAGCAGACTATCTCTTGTGAGTAAAGTTGTACAAACTATGCAGAGTATAAAACTATTCGAATAGACGTGTACACGGTCATAGACATGCTGAGCAAAGCCACTCAATGTTAGATTTTGGATTTGGATTTGAAAATGATTTAACACAATGTTCTTGGATAGTTTATCAAACCGTGAAATTTGGGCAGGCAACCTAGTGTTAAGGGGGGTTATTCCTTCACCAATCGTGTATGGATGTTTATCCTAAACTCAAAATTATGATCAAAAAATTAAAATCAATTTCTAGATATAGTATAATTGCCTTGAAACTTAGTAAGGATATTTAATCTAAAAATATCGCTTTATGCAAACTTAGCCGTATAAGCCATCTTTTGTCATACCTTCATGCATTTCATCCTTTTATTGGGTGTAACTTGCGGAGTACGTTTCATACTCACCTTGCTTAATAAACTATTAATCAGAGGAGGAGTACTACATTGCTGGTGAGGACTTGGGCGACTAGGCTGCGCCCCAGATAATTGCATGTGTTGTATCGTGTGGCCTACTACTACCTTAATTATGCTTTCTGCTATACTTTTCTTGAGGCCTTGTGCCCTTTTATAATAAAACTCTGATATTATGAATAAAATGCATGATATGGACTTGCTATCATTTTTGTTGAACTGTGTATACTAGCTGTTACTGGATTAGTGTGGAAAACACAGAGAATCTAGGATCCTTCTACTCTCGAGTTCGATGCCCCTCTTGATGGTCAGAACCAGCTTCGACCACCTGAAGGATAGTGCTCGCCTCGACCACAGGCTCTACTATTGCAGAGGTAGCCTTCACAAAAGACATAAAACTTTTCAAGTGCTCCTTTTATATTTGCTTAACAAAGCCATGAGAAGTAGAACCTGAAAATATTTTGTTGTCGTAGTAGAAGGGTACCTTGGTCTTCGAGGCTTTATGCTTAAGTTCTTCAACCACACCCCTTTTCTCTGCAGTGATCACGTTTGCAGAGAATTGTCTGATGGGGTGGTCGAAGGAAGGGTGGAACTCGAACTTCCATCCTTCTTCTTCTTGGCGGCCTTCACAAGGCTATGCCTTTTGGTCAGGGGAATTACATCTTCCTCTGACTCATCTTCGACAGCCTTTAATTTGACCTATTGGTCATCTTGACGGTCTGGCATGCCTACTTTCTGCATAAGTCAGAAAACAAATATTGTCAAATGGTCGAATTTCACGACTACTGAACCCTAAAGACGAAATCAAATTTTGATTACCTTTAGGTGTTCTTTCCTTTCCTCCTCAGCTACGACCGCTAGGATTTGAGGAACTCCTGTCGTGGTTGTAGGAGCCTTCTCACAAATAAACTTGACTTTGGCGTCAATTTCTTTTTGCGAAAGATCTATGATTATAAAGATATCATCAACAATCATGCTCAAAATTAACAAAAAGAGCTAAGTTGATAATTACTTTACATTCCTCATAATCTCTGGTCGGGTCAGTGGTCCCTGATCCCTTCCACATGGAGTGTACTCAATCCTTCAGGGACTAATGCGGCGTGCGATGAATTTATTTTTGTGAAAGATCTATGATTATAAAGATATCATCAACAATCATGCTCAAAATTAACAAAAAGAGCTAAGTTGATAATTACTTTACATTCCTCATAATCTCTGGTCGGGTCAGTGGTCCTTGATCCCTTCCACATGGAGTGTACTCAATCCTTCAGGGACTAATAAGGTGTGCGATGAAGTCTCTCACCATGTGTCATCCGGTCAGCCCCTCTTCCCTCAAATCTTTGATGGCTTAAATGTAGGGGGTGATCCAGTCGAGGTCGTTTGGAGCCGAGTCCCAAGACGAACTCTTCTCTGCGGGCTTCCCCATGAAGAAAAGGTTATCGTCCTTGGAGAAGGTCCAATAGAACCACCTCTTCTACCACCCTAGCCACGATGACCAGGTGAACATCTGAATGTACTCTCTCAACTTCCTGTCGTGGAGCTTCAGTCCGCAGCTGCCTGCGATTTCGCTGTGCTTGCCCATTCGTTGTACAATTCCTCATAATACAGGAAGAGATCCAAATCTGGAAGAATTCCCAGATATGCTTCACACAGATAAATAAATACACTCAGTATTATAATGGAATTGGGAATCAAGTTCACCATTTCCACTTGAAAATGCTAGAGTATGACCATCAGAAAAGGGTAAGCGGGTAGTCGAAAACCGCATTTGCAGTACAACTGGAATACTAGAATGGTGCCCTTCTAACCCGAGGGCTAATGCTGACCCTCAGTGTTGGTCCACTTCACCAAAGCATGCCTTGGAATCCTCTCTGCTATGACTAGAGCAGTCAACTTCTCCACATTCATCTCAGATTTCTCCCACTTGGAAACGATCCTGGCCATTTTTTTCTGAGTTTGATTTGGATTAGGAAGAATTTGGGGAAGGATTGCAGACTTGGTTGGCGGTAGAGAGAATGATCGCTCGAGAGCAGTTGAAGCAAATAGGAAAAGTAAAAAACCCTAAGTCACACCTTTGGTAGATATTTATAACCACAGGTATGAGTTAAAGATCGTGGGAACTCAACAATTATCACCCCTTCGGGAACCACTCCCAAAGGACAGATATGTGAGAATCTATTGGTATTCTTTAATCTGTCTGTTCGGGAAAAGCAATTATGTCTTTTCAACTCAAGTAAAATTATCTTCTTGACCAAGTCAATTTCTAGTTAAATGAAATACCAATTGGAAAGACTCTGCTTCCGACCAATATTCTACGACCTCTTTTCCATGTTAGTTATTTTCACTTGAAGTTGGGGGGCTAGATGATGAGGATCTAATAATCCTCAATTAATTAAATTGTTTATTTGTAATTGTTATTATAGATAGCAATCTTCATGTTATTCATAAGGATACCTTTTATCATTAATAAAGGAAGAAGCTTAGCCGAGTTGTTGTAAACCATTTTACAACCACCCTATATGGTCGTAAGTTCTTCTATGACTACCTAGTGGTCGTAAGATTTCCTATGACCACCTCATGATCGTAAGCCTTACTATGATAACTTCATGGTCGTAAGCTTTCCTACGACCAGATCATCTATGACCACCCTATAGTCAGCAAAGCCTACAAACATGTGGGTCCAATCGACTAGGTACACTTATGTGTTGTGTTTAATACACACAGTAGTTAATATGTGTTATTATTCCCTGGGAAACTGCATGTATTAAGCCTCTGTCTCTGATAAACCTTTAACGCAATATGGGAGGATTAGTCTCTGACAATAACCGTCACTGAATGTGTGTATTTCATCAAACGGTGAGACACCTCTTGATACGGGACAACTGTCACCCCTTCACGTGCTATATAAGGAGTAAAGCCAGTGGACAGAGGACAGGAACAACGACACCGAACACATGACAAGATCAGCAGACAT
The DNA here is from genome assembly GCA_036346405.1 of Phyllostachys edulis. Lineage (NCBI taxonomy): Eukaryota > Viridiplantae > Streptophyta > Magnoliopsida > Poales > Poaceae > Phyllostachys > Phyllostachys edulis. The sequence continues at coordinate 2,567,535 of CM070546.1, read as the reverse complement.
AAACCATTAAGCCCTAGTTCTAGTGATTTCTTCCCTGTTGTAAAGTATAGTTAATACAACAGCACAGGAGTAGTGTTATTATTCTCTCACGAGAAGGCCCGAACCTGTATAAAATCCCGATGTCTTTTTCTGTGTGGTTTAACTCAAAGAGTCACCGGCCTTCATTCATAAGATCGATACTAAACCATCGACGTACAACACCCATTTGCAGTCAATAATATTATGTTTGTGCTGAGATGGAACCAAATGCCAAGTTCTTTTCCTTATTAGTGTCGAATACTCCTCATCCATTGCTATCTTCCGATTTGGATTGCTCAAAGCATCCTGGAGTGATGTCGGTTCCTGAGACGAGCACATGTATGCATACCGTACTGTTCCATCAGTGTACTCCTTTGTCTTCACAATATTGTTTTGTAGCCTTGTCCTTGGTCGAGAACTCGAGATGGTCTAGACGCTACTGCAGATGCGCTAGAGGCTTCCGTGGCATGTGAAACATGGCCCACGACTACTGTTGTATCAAACTCGGTTGGGCCTCCAGATGCACCAGATGTTGTGATAGGTGCAGAGACCACCTCTCCATGTGCAGCGTCTAACTCCATACATTCTAGTACAGAATCATCTTGTGACAAAACAACATTAGTGGCATTACGATAAACATTGGTCAATTGATGATCACTAGACATATCACCCCCTTGATCAAAATTGGAACTCGCGAAGGAAGGAAATGATGGTAGAAGGAATTGTTCCGCAAGAAGACGTCGTCCAGTCGAAGGGTTGAGACTAGCAAAAGGGAAAAGATCCTCGTCGAACACCACGTCCCTAGAGATGTAGACGCAGCCAATAGGAATATAAAGACACTTATATCCCTTGTGGATAGAGCTATACCTGAGAAAAACACATTGTTTGGAGCGAAACTGAAGCTTACGATCATTGTAGGGTCTCAAGTTTGGCCAACACGCACAACCAAAAGTTTTGAGAAAGAAATAATCTAGTTTTCTTCCTAGCAAGTGTTCTATTGGAGTAGAAGAGTGAATAACCTTGCTAGGTAACTGATTAATGAGAAAATTGGCTATGAGAAAAACTTCATTCCAAAATTTTAGAGGCATAGAGGAATGAGCGAGAAGGGCCAAACCGACCTCAACAATATGGCGATGTTTTCGCTCGGCTGGTCCGTTTTGTTGGTGCGTGTGTGGACAGGAGACTTGATGAGCAATACCAGTTTTCTGGAGAGAGAAAAAAGGTATTTAGTTTTTAGTACTCTCCTCCCTAGTCCATTTGCATGAAAATGATCTTTTTATCAAGAAGCCTCTCAACGTGCTATTGGAAGCGAAGAAAAGTTTGAAAGACATCGGCTCTAGTTTTCAAAAGATAGATCCATGTGAATTTACTGTAGTCATCAATAAAACTCAATTAATATTTGTATCCTCCAACTGAGGTGGGAGCAGGCCCCCATACATTGGAAAATACAAGCTCCGAAGGAGTAGACGACACATTATCTGAACGAGGGTATGGTAATTGATGACTTTTGTCCTATTGACAAGCATCACAGACCGACACATTATTTGAAAAACTAGAGCAAGGAAGATCATTAGACCTAAGGACTTTTTGGACTGTGGAGTAAGATGGATGCCCCAAACGACTATGCCATCTTTCGGAGGTAGGTTTGGATGCCGAGTGCACATGTTTTCCTTGAGTTGGATAGGTCAGCACTAGGGGGTACAAACCACCCTCGCTTCTACTGTGAAGAAGGATTCTCCTCGTCGCCCGATCCTTTATCAAAAAATAATCAGGGTGAAATTCAACGAAGGCATCATTATCAGAAACAAGGCGATGAACAGAAAGAAGATTTTTAGCATTTTAGGTACATGGAGAACATTATTAAGATGCAAATTTTGACTCAGGGTATGAATAGTAGTGACCAATATGACTAATGTCCGTACCTGTGTCGTTTCCTGCTTATACCTGATTGTGGTCATTGTACTTCTCACGCATAGTCATCCTATCAAGCTTGCTTGTGATATGATTAGTCGAGCCTGAGTCGGTGTACCAATTGGTGTCGATGCCATATGATGCTACAGTCACCCTGTTGTTGTCGTCGTCCACTTGATACGAGTGATCAAAGCGGTGATAGCACTTCCAAGCGACGTGCCCTGCCTTTCTGCACACTTGATAGATTGGCCTGCTACCTCTTCCTGTGGAGTTGTTGTACTACCGCTTGGGTCCATCTCCGTATCCACGGCCTCCATCACGTCCGCGTCTGCGTCCTCGGTTGCCTCCCTTGTTTCCTCGTGAAGCCAAATTCGCTGAGGGGTTAGTGAACTGTCCCATGAGGTTCTCGGACTCCAGCCTCATCTCGAACAACAATAGGTGGGCATAGAGGTCGTTTAGGCTGACTGGATCGATCCTGGTGGTCATGGAAGTCACCAAGGGATTGTAATCCGAATCAAGCCTAGCAAGGATATAGGAGATGAGTTCCTCATCCTGCAATGGATCTCCTGCCATCGCCATGGTATCTGCCAATGCCTTCATCTTGGTGAAGTACTCAGCGGCGGGAAGCTCCTTCTTGTGTGTGTTTGCAAGTTGCATCCAAACTTGCATGATTCTTGCTCAAGACTACGATGAAAACATATGTTCTAAAGCACTCCATACTTCAGCAGCACTTATCAATAGCAAGACTTGAATCAGTACTTCCAAAGAAAAGAGATGATAGGAGAGTGCTGAGAACAATCTAATCCTTCTAAAGCCATACCTCATATGTAAGATTATCAACCTGCGAAGCACCTTCAGTTGTGGTCTCTATGATTGTTTTCGCCAGAGCAACAATCGAGCCATCAACAAAACCTAGATGCTACTGCCCTCGAAAATAGGGCATGGCACTACTACAAAAAGGCTAATACTGGACGCCTTATCACAGACGGTTGACCAAAACTGTCAGTATTAAATACAATCACAGATGGTTTTAGTTTAGCAAATGTCTGTGTTACTGGCTGCGCTCAAAACCGTCTATGATGAGTTAATTATCACAGACGGTTTGTATTAAACACCATCTGTGAAGTATTACAGACTGTTCTAAAATAGAACCGTCTGTGATATTACTAAATATCATAGACGATTTTTTCTAAAAATTGTCTGTGATACTTCACAGACGGTGTTTAACACAAACCATCTGTGATAATTAACTCATCACAAACAGTTTGAATTAAAAATTGTTTGTGATATGTTCAATGCTTCAGCTCATGCGCGATACGTCTCTTCGTCTCGCGCGCCGAAAAGTCGTATCAGTTGATACGGCGTAAAATAATCTCGTGTTGATTTCGTTTTGTGTCCAATATCCAGGTCTGAACTGATCAAGGAGAAAGTCTTAGTTGTGTTTGTTCTGTATGAAATATCGGCAAATTTAGTTTCAACAGAAACATCGATTCTGGTTCTTGTTTCAACAAACATGTTACTAATCTGATTAGCAACAACGACCTGAATTTGGTCTTTTAATTTTCTCTTATGGAGTAATTCTTGTATTAAGATTCTGTCGTCTTGAATTTTAGTTACAAGGCTATGTACAAGGCGTCCAAGGTGTGCACTGTGGAGAGACACGTGGCGCTGGAGCAGGAGGAGGCGATGAAGTGGCTGGACAACGAGCGCTTCCTCACTGTCGTCAACCACCTGGCCAGCGCCGGCAACCCAGAGGCCTACTTCATCGTCGGCCTCGCGCTCGTCTTCGCGTACCAGGACATGCAGCACGGCCTCATGTGCCTCAACCAAGCGGTCGTCGCCGGCCACAAGGCCGTGGCTTACGTGCTTAGCCTCCTCCTCTATACAGCCAGTGAGGCGCGCAACGTTGGGAAGCACTACATCAGCCAGGTCGAGGGCGAGTCGGCTGACAGCGGGTGCGAGACGGCCAAGAGGACTAACCAGGAGTGCAGACGGTTCCTTAGGACAAACCGTTTGTAATAGCTGATGTATCACAAGCAGCCACTGCTTCGAGATTTTATAGAAAAGAGATCATCACAGACGGTTCCTTAGGACAAACCATCTGCGATAGCTGATGTATCCCAGACGGTTTAATCTACAAACTGTCTGTGATACATAAGATATCACAAACGATTTCATCTACAAACCATCTGTAATAGTCAGCTATCACAGACGTTTCCGAGTTAATAACCGTCTGTGATAGTATTCATCACAGACAGTTCGAAAATCGTCTATGATAACCTCATGTCATTACTGACCCATAAACTCAGACGGTTCACGCAACCGTCTGTGATGACGTTTTGGAACCGTCTGTGATGACCTTTTTTGTAGTAGTGTGATCTGCGCCTTTCAAAGGAGATAGTTTTCTCGGGTCAACTTGACGCTGATCAAGCTTTCTATAAAAGTTAGGAAGTTTCCTGGATAAAAAAAAACTTGACGCTGATCAAGTGACTAAAGGACGGCGCCAGGAGGATCCCAGAGGGGGCGCTGGGAGGATCCCAGAGGTGACAGAGTTCATGGCAGAAGAGCTGGTAGGAACGATAGAGGAACTAGTAGACATGATGTGGGAGAGGAGGAGGCTCTGATACCATGTGAAAACAAACATGAGAGTAGGGATTGATTTGATGAACTCACACACGGCCAGGGCGCAGGGCTCATTCTTATATAGCAGTCGGACGGAGAACAATACAATCGGACAATACAACAAGTCCTGGTCTGATTCTATCTCTAATGTATGTTTCTATCTCTGATACGGCAACAGAGCTGGAGACGAATACGTACAGATACGGCAACAGAGCTGGAGACGGATACATACAGATACGTTACTTTCAACAGGGAATAGTTCGATTGTGCTTTAGTGGCACGATGCCAGCGACTGAAGCCGCGCTCATGCTATCTAGCTGATAAATAGTGATTGGGATTAGCGCGTGCTATCCAGAGTCGCCGCGACTATCCAGTAAGAAATCAATGCTCTAAACCGAGGTGTTTGGATTCTCCTTTCGTCCTACAAAGAATTCATCAGGCATGGATTCTCTCTCCCACTTTGATCCCCGTCCCCGAACCTTAGATTTCGGATCTCTTGACAATGAAGAGAGAGGACCTACCATTCTTATGCTGTGTGGTTCTCCCATTTGTATGAAGTGGAGACGGTGGTAGATATCATGGATTCATGGAATGTCGTTGCAAAATTCTTTTCCTATCGATGCATGGGTCCAGTGATGATGAGTTTGCTCGAGCAACTGTGAACGGGCAGCAACCTTGTAAAGAAGGGTAAGTGGCGGCTGGTGCTTCCCAGCCTCCGTACATTATGCAGAAATGGTTGGCTGGTTGGTTTGTACGTGCCTGCCACGCTTGTCCACAACCACGGCGTGTTCTGCAAGGCCAACAAGGTTGAAAAGGAAAGTGAAGAGTCACATAGCAAATATATTCACAAATCACAGGGAGTTTGGTTGGATTAGGTCTGAATCCACCTCAGGTCCCCATCTCCTCCATCTCCGTGAATCCACTCAGGTTCTCATCTCCTCTGTTTCTTTTCTCTCCGCATGTTTCTGTATGCATGACTTGAATGTTCAATTCATACGTAACGTTGGTGATGTACGGCCAATTATCTTCCGCACGACGTGTTCATGCAATGCGCCAGAAGAAAAGGCATAGCTATTCTCACCTACACTTGTCGTAGAAGTACATGGCGTGATAAAAGTATACTCTATACACTAAGCCTTTTTCATTCGGTCTTAATAAATGCATATAGAAGCCGCGCAGCAAACTCCACAAGTCAATGCCAAATAACAATCATATCCACATTAGCACACAGACGCCCTTACTGCAACACTGTTCCTGTTTGGCCAGTTGGGTCTAATCTTGTACAGTTTCTTCGAAGAACTGCATTTCTTTCATCGTATGATCCTTGCGCTGAGCTCCTTCCATGGAGAGATGCACAAAATGACAATTTTTTTGGACGCACGCACGTTGCTTCGTACAAAAGCTTCTCGTTCTCAATGGGATCAGCAGTTCATAAATCTGGACAACCATATATCAATATCGGCATGGGTCTTCCCTTCCATCAACCAAAAATAGTCTGTAATTATATTTAATACTGACGGTTTTAGTCAACCATCTATTACGAGGCGTTCAGTATTCTTTTTGTAGTAGTGTCATCCATTCATGCTCTGGAACTAACAAGCAACATAAACAATTCACAATCCAGCAAAAGACTCCCGTGTCGCTCCTACGGTCGACCCAGGAGGCGACGCCCACAACCTCGAGAGCCTCCCGCTTCCAGCTCCCTGTCGGCCGCCACCAGAGCTCCAGCACCGGCGGCGGCCCCCTCCCCCTCCCTCCCACCGCATTGCTACGGATCCGTCCTCTCCTGACCATGCTTGCCTGCTGCGTTACCACCTGCCACCGACCGCCGCGTCGACATGCGCTTCGCCGTAACCCACCATCGGATGCCACGCCGCTATGCTCCACCAGTGGAGAAGAGAGAGAGAGGTGAGGGCGAATACGGAGAATGGGGTGAGAGATATGGGTTAGATTTATTCTTTCTTTTGTACACATGGACGACTAAGTCAGCGACCCATGCCAGCATGGACGTCGACGTGGCACAAAACAGTTCTAAAACAAACAAAGGGGTATGTTTTACGCAGTGTTGACAGTTTAAGGAAGCGTTTTACCCGATATTATAGATGAGAGACGACAATTAAACGAACGAAAGAATTGAGGAACGAAATATACATGGACACCAGCGCCGACGAGGTAGCCACCATTGGATAGAGACAATTTGCTACGGAGTCGGACAACTATGTGCATTGGGCACCTCGCGCAACTTCGCTATGAGATGATATGTATCTGTTATGAAACCTTTGTACGGGCAAAAGACTAAACCATCCACGTAGGGCTTTCACCCCTGTGGGCTATAAATATAAGGACCCCCTATGTACATGACACACAAAAATGAATAAAAGATAATGGCTCTCTTCTATACACTTGTGTTCATTGTGTCTCTTGGTGTTCATTTGATTATTCTTGTGTGATTGATCTGCACTGATATCACGATGACTAACGCTATTTCTCAACACGTTATCAGCACGATGACTCTTCAAATGGGGTATGCCGTCCTCTATATTGATGATTAGATCAATCATGTTTTCTTGGATCTTATCACAGATTGATTTGTGATTTATTTCATAATCCGATCTACCCTATTTCTAGTGTTTTGATTTTGTAAATTAATTGTTAGACCATAGATCGATTATTTGCTAAGTATGATTAATTTGGGATTACTGTTCATACATCGAGAAAAATAATACATCGGCAATCCACGGCGACGCCTTGCGATCACCTGCCTCTGCGTGGTCAGCAACTCCGTCGGATTGCCGCCGGCCGCGGTTGCCGCCACCTGGCCGCATCGCGCCCGACGCGCTATCGCATGCACCGCACCCGACGCAAGCCGCCACTGCCGCCATGCGCGCCCGCAGTCGCGCCGCCGCGAGACAGCCAAGCTGTCGTGCGCGCCCGCAGTTGCTCCTCCGCGAGACGGCCAAGACCTGACGCGCGCTAAGCCGCCGGCTCCTGCCGATGCCCTAGATGCACACCGCCGCACTGCCTGAAGCCGCACACGCCGTGCCATGCCACCCACCGTGCGCGCCTCGTGCCTCGAGCCGCACTGGCCGCATCGCACCGCGCCGCGCCGCTGCCCGCCACACCATCGTGCCGTCATGTCACTCCTCACGCGCTCTCTGCACCCATCGCGCTCAAACCAGTGGTCGCTGCCGCCAGATGCAAGGGGTAGGGAAACTCTAAGTTCCCCTCTCTACCCGTTTTGATAGAGGCTATTTTTTGGGCCGTAGCGAGCCGAAAAGAAAACGACACACCCACACCCAAAAAAGAAAAAAAATTGTGAGAAAGAAAAGGAAAAAATGAAAATCCATAAAATTTTGCAAATAAACCCTCGGATTCCTGAAAATTACGATAAAACTTTCGCGAAAAAGAAAATTTTGCCAAAAAAAAACCCCTGGAGTTTTGGAAAATTATGACAAATTTCATATTTATATATATTTTTACAGAATAACCCTTTAAGAATCCAATCTTTGCGACAGATTAGTATATTCTATGGCTATTGTATAATCTAGACGCTATCTTATGGTTATTTGCTTTAATATTATTTATTTTTATCCAATAACCTTAAATTAATACTAGAAACTGAATTTCTAAGGTATATGAACTTCCAAAATTTTGTGAAAACTTATACCTAATACACCTAGGAAGCATCATATTTTTATGGTTTATTATTTTTCCCCTGGTATTGTGTGTTTGGGATATTAATTAATGGGTCTTAGTAATTCCGAAAATTGCTCTCATACCTTAAAATTTATCGAAAAAATCCTAAAAATACCAAGAAAATTCTGGGAAATTCTAGTGAATAGATAAAATTAATCTTTACTTTTTTGCACTCATTTCATGCATTTAATATGTTTTACCAGCTGTAAACATATAGAAAATTATATAAATTGTGTGGGACATGTTTGACATCGCTAAGTGGATATTCGTTTGTCCTAGATGACAGCAATGATAAGGCCATATTATGTTCTATGGAGACCTGTAACAATCTCCTAGTTATCCCTTAACTTTTCAAAGATATCGTTTCCTTATACGGGTCATGTTAGTAGTATAGATTCAGCTCCTGTCGAGCTTGGACCTGCTCCTGCTGAGCATCTCTTATCTTTTGCTTTAAACTGAAACCTTATGCATTAGATTGTTATTTCCCAGATGCCATAAATAAATTAATGGTCTGGGTTGTTCTATTAAAGTCTTATCTCCTGCTGAATAGTTGATTTAATCTACTGAATAGAACATATTGCCAGTAGCATACCTTACTTGTAGTAAACTGATCTTGCATGGAATAAAATTTTGTAAGCAACATGCCTAAAAATTGAAAATACTTTGTCATGTCTTGCTAACAAAATGTTGTGCATGTACTCTTGATATCTAATAAGCCTCAATTCACTAGCTTGTAGTACCCAGATGCAAAGATGGCAAAAGGGAAACAATTTTTCTCAGTAGCACCGGGCCAAGCCTAGTCATACGTTGATCTCTGATGGATCACTTTGGCTAGAAAACACTGTATTTCTCAAATAAGTACAGAATAACTTCATCCCTAAGACTTAGAGTCTATATAACATTATCATCCACCACATTGTTTTCTTAATTGAAGAACTTTGTAAGCAGAATGTTACAGAGTATATATTGGTTCACGCCAAGAAAAATTGTACTCCTGTTGAAGTATGATAGTAAACCTTTAACTCTGAGTTGATTTCAAGCAAATGTCTGATGCACACGCTATAACTTAAGATTTTTATAGCATGGCATGAAAAGGGGAGGATATTGGGCTTGCATGGGATATTGAAACCTAAGCGACATAGAAAAATATTCAAAACAAGAGTCATGATAGGCACAGTGGCATATCCTAGGTCAAAGTCAAAAGCAAATTAGCCAGAAGCAATAAATTAATCTAGTTTATTTTGAGATATTATTAAACTAAATTGCATGATTATTATCCTTATCCATTTGATATGGAAAATGACATTTACGTCATTGCCGATACTCATGCTGTTGGCAACTACAATTATTGCTACCACGAAGGGCAATTGATTTGTGTCTTCAGCAACATGTTAACCGCTAGCAAGCGGGAATGCACATGGAAAATCGCTGGCCGCTTGATGCAGTCGTGCATACGCCATTTTCGGCTATGCACCAAAGCATGTCATACACATCAGAAATGACACATGCATAAATTGGTAAGTGCAGTCAGTAACTGCATCACCACCAGAAGTCATATGACTTGCTTAAAGCAAATATAGCTCCCGAAAGAAAGTTGATCTATTGGACCTTGTTGATCCTGAATGATCTAAATTTGGCCATGATGATTCTAGCATTACAAATTAAAATAAGGCATACAGTTTATCACCCTTAATTAAATTTGGTGTTCGTGTTGAACAACAAATATTTCCATCGAATAATTATACTATTTAGGTGATTCAACTAAGATTTGAAGTCCAGAAGAAAATCTAGTATTTCCGTGCAGATTAACTATAGTCAAATATTTATGTTCCTAAAGAGCATCCTCTAGTTTTATGCTATTAGAACACACTGCTTATGACCATAAGAAAACATGTTGTGTAATAATAAAACTTGAAGTTTAATGATCCAAATTATTTAAAATATAGTATGAGTAATTGGATCAAAACTTGGGCAAATAATAAAGAAGCTAGTCTATAGAATAAGTCTGTCAACTCTCGGATCCCCGTAGGGAACCTTCATCGCAGATTAATAACCAACCAGAAGTTTGGAATATCCTACAGAATATTAGAATCATGCAGTTTTCTTGCCAATGCATTGACAAAAGTCTAGCTCACCGCATATAATTATCAAACCCCTTGTTGAAATGAGCACGTGATAGAGGAATCAAATATTTTCCACATGTTATCACCACTGTAGCATACGCCTTTGGGCTACCATCAGTTGTTGGAGATCATGTTAGATATGAAATTCAATCAATCATGTGCCCATGATAGGGGATTTTGTGGTATGCTATTAATAAAGAACGAATCTCGGCATTATGGGGAGAGAAATGCTCAAAAGTTTGAATGTCGTCGTATTTTCCAAAAGAAAAAGATCTTTAGTACGAAGATACATGCACTGGTCAAGCTAAACTCAATGTTTAGTTTATACTCCTGTGCGCCAAAAGCGGAGAGCCTACCAAATACTTTTAAATTATGATGGAGTTACCACAGTGTTTACTTATAATAAACATGTCGCTAAGAGTGGAATACCCCGGGTTGAATAGTATATCCACCTCTACGAAATTGACTTATTGGTTCTTGATCTAAAATCTATGGGGACGTCTGTGGGTCTAAGATCTAATGAAACTAGTCAAAACAATTATTAATTACTCTTTTAACTCTCTTGAAGAGAACTAACCTTGAAGATGAAATACCTTATGAAGAGGTTCATCATGAAGATGAAAGCTCCAGCAACTTGATGTGCATATATTACAATGCTACGAATGCAGAACAATCAAGAATCTTTTGTTTGGGAAATGACAAAGATCTAGTTAACACTGAGATACCCTCAAGTTGGAGGATATGGGAGAAAATTTATCGACAATCACCATGCCTCTATAATTGCTAAAGTTTCTCTTATGAGAACACAGATCCGGAACTAAAGTCCGTGGCCGAGCGCTTGAAGCATTCATATCGGATCACATAATGAAAGCATACCAAGTAGTTCAGACTTGATGGGTCATTACGAAGATAATAAAGTGGTGAAAGCTACGGTTCAAAGGTCCCCGTGGAGACTGTTACTCTCGAATATGAATGATATAATGTTCTGTTGTATAATAATTTTGGCAAATGGCATAAACAAAATATGCAGTCAATGGGTTCTGAAAATCCTTGATGAGATCCTCGAAGGACTCAAAATTCATTGTAAAAAAGGGAAAAAAATCACAATATATATAAATCTCATACCCAATAGTCTCTTACCTATAGTAAGAGCGTCTCTCGGAAGAGAGCGCACATCCCGGAAGAGAGAACATCTCCCTGAAGAAAAGTTATCTTACGAGCCGATCTCTTAATCACACCAATGAATATATGATACCTAGAAGTGGACTAGGAACCATCAAGACCCGAAAGAATAATATGAGGAACCTAAAGACCAGAAATGCGCCACATAAGCACTTATAAAGTGCATCTTCCACCAGAAGTTGGTGGAATAGTGATTTCCTCTAGTACCATGAAGGTATAACATACATTGGTGGTATTAGCAATTAATCCCCTAAACGCCAAAACTAAGACTGATTATATTTTACTCTAGAGTAGTACAACTATACTTTATAGTTTTGCAAAACATACTATTTGTTGTAACTTTAACAACCCAGAGATAGTTACAAAATATTAAGACCCTAAAGATTTTGATAAATCGTATCTGGAAGGCATACAACTTTACAACTAATATTGCCACATATCCTCTGCAAGCATAATCTACTTGTGTTGCATAATTAAATAGTGGTATTTGATAAGTTAAACATATTACTCCCGAATAGTGTTTATCCTAAACCTCCAGATGAGTAATAGGATATTTGTATGTAAGACTCTGCATCATGATAATCCAGTAGATTTGATTACAGTATTCTTGCCTATGTTCATTTTCGAAAAATGTATGAACAGCATTGGAGCAACAAGACTTCAGCGGAAGTGGTCTTCAAGGGGAGCATATACTAAACACTAGTCATCATACTTGATATTTTGAAAATCTTAGTCAAGCCTAGAATGTGTTGATACGATAATTAATGATTTAATTTACCTTGAAGGTTTTACTACTTAATAATTTAGATCCAGTTGGTTGACAATGCAAAGATCATGAAGATTATGCATAATCCTATAATGAATTTATCCTGAAGATATTTGTCAAATATCTATAGTGCAAAATCCTAGAATGAATTTATATTACTCTGTGCTGGTGCAGCCATCTCTTGGCGACCATCTAAGCAGACCTTGGTAGCTGCTTCTACCAACCACTCAGATATTATAGCACTATATATATGAAGCCTCACTTAACTGTGTTTGGCTCAGATGTGTGATTAACCACATTCAGAAGTACTGTGGCATTAATACCATCAATACCCCATCAATTATCTATAAAGATAATGTTACTTGTATTACACAAATTCAAATGAGTTATGTCAAGAGCAACATCACGAAGCACATTGCTCCTAAATATTTTATTCTCATGAAATCCAGAAGAATAGTGAGGTAAAAATCCTGCAAACAAAGTCTTGTGAAAATCTAGTTGATTTATTCACTAAGTCTCTACCTGCATCCAGTTTCCAAAGATGCATTCATGGCATTAGAATGACACGGTTTAAAAAGTTGCAGAGTTCAGTGGGAGTAAATCTCTGAATCATGAGCCTTATCAAATCTTGAGGATTTATCCAAAATCTTGAAGATTGGATCCCGAAGATTAAATGTTGTGCTCTTTTCTTTGGTGGGTTTTCTTGAAGTTTTCTCACACGAAGGTTTTTAGTGAAACAACAAGTGTAATGCAACTTACGAATGTATTGTACTCTTTTCTCCATTCCTTTTTTCCCAATGGGTTTTTGGAAGGAGTTTTTTATGAGATATTTGCATATCGTTGTCTATTGCCCAAGGAGGAGTATCACGAAAGCTTTGTATAGACAAAAGATTAAACTGTCTCTCGAGGGCTTTCACCCCTGTAGGCTATAAATATGAGGATCTCCTATGTACATGATACACAGAGATGAATAAAAGATACTAGCTCTCCTCTATACACTTATGTTCATTGTGTCTCTTAATGTTCATATGATTGTTCCTGTGTGATTGATCTATACCAATACACGACGACTACCGCTATTCCTGTATTTAACTCCCGCGCGGATTAGACGGAAGGATCGCTCACACTGCCAACCTCTGCGCGCGCGTTTTGGCAGAGTCTAGCCCATGGGTCACCTAGGCCGGCTGGTTCTTTCCTAATCCACTTTCTCACGGGCCGATCCGTCCATACCGAATACCGTGGTCATGGCTAAACCGAAAACGCACTGCGACGGTCAACGCGATGCCCACCACTCTTCTCCTTCGGCATGTTTTACGGCGTTCTTTTGTGATTCCTCCCAGAAGGGCAACGTTGCAAAAACGAGCCGAAAAGGAAGGCCGTGGGCAAGTTTCGGCCTACCAGATGGGCGATGCACCGAGCAAAAGTTGGGCAAAGGTAGGTTGTGACACTTGGTCTATTCTTGATGAAGTTGCCCCAATCACGCAATCAGCCTAAGCAAGATAGTGCCATTTTCGGCCGGGCCATATGGCTTTGCTCACTGTTGTAGGCCAGATTTGGCCCGGTCATGTTGCGAAGTAAACCCCGAATTTCAAGGCCAACTTATCCTTAATCCCCGGCTTCGGCCGAACCCAAAAAGGCTTAGGTCAGGTGCGGAGGTGCCTACCGCCACGGCTCCACTCCTCCACCGCAGCTACAGCCGTACATAGCACCAAAGTTGCATGCCAATATGGTCATGAGTCATATTATACGACGACGACGACTGTGTCAAACAATCAAGTCGTGCAGAACCAGAACGCCAAAGCCGAACAGAACGAGCTGGTAGGAGTGTAGGACTCTAGGTCTAGTAGTACTTGTCGCTACTGGTAAGTTGAAGTCCTACAGTGGCCTCTGCGGAAACGGAGCACGCGAGATAGCCTGGAGATGGAGAAAACACAAGCTGCAGGCCACGAGGAAGACTACTGTATCAGCTTTTTCAGTTCTGTTCTTCTCCAAGCAGCTCAATGCTTCTGCATACATACTGTTCCCCTCTCTCTTAAAGCTAAGCTAGCTTTCACTGCCTTTTGACCCTGGAGTTGGCACCAACGGGTGGGTGACTGGGTGGTGAGTCCGGTGACTGGGCGTCGAGGCGAAGTGGACTGTGCGCGGCAGGCAGGCACCGCAGGAGGCGCAGAGATAGCATCCAATGGGGAGGGGCCACACGGGTTCTAGGTGCAGGCCCATGACCGCGCGTGGAAGCTGCCTGCCATCTGGCTTCTGCCGCCCGAGAAATCACCAGTCCGTTGCATTCATCAGGCATTAGATTCGCTTTGATTCTCTTCGGACACAATGTTCCTGTGTTTGTAACTGTATGTCCAACGGGTGCAATTCATAATTAAGAATTTAAGATTAGCGTGGTGTTCAATTCATAAATGAATGTGTCTGCTATGACATGTGTTTTACATTAGGAAAAACTACCTGTACTAGTTCTTAGAGTTCACCTAATAGCATGTTGGATCAAAGCTTGAATTGATGCTGTAACTTTAGACATCCGATGCTCAACTAGTCTCGCAGGAAAGAAAATGATAAAACGGTTTCAGAGGTAATAAAATGAATCATTTCTAGTGTCGATGATCGGAACACGGTTTTCTATCGAACTTATACAGGAAAATGATGTGAGAACACTATAAAAAAATGAATACACTTTATTGTTGTTGACACACTGAGTGTTTGATAATACAATAGTGATGTTACAGAATCAATGAACTTCAATCTGAACAATGAATGATTACACGATGATAATTCACTTGTCTGTCTTTATTACATAGTACGTAGGCTATCCCTTTATAGTTATTAAAGAGGTGACAGTTAATGTCACTAAAGGTGTATCTAATCTTCACGTACGTTCTTCAGTAGAGTCTTGAACCATTAGGTCTTTTAGCCAACTGTGGGAAGTTGCCAGATACACCAATAACTGCTTTCTCGTTAGTCAAGACTCACGTGAGAAATCGTCGTGTCTTTCGACTAATTTGCTAGTCGGGAACCGTCCAAAACCGTGTAACTGGTTGGACAATGTCCACAGCTGGTCGTCTCATGACTCCAACTGGTCGTCAACCAACTAGTCATTTTGCTGGTCGGGAACCGTCCAAAACCGCGTAACTGGTTGGACAATGTCCACAGCTGGTCGTCTCATGACTCCAACTGGTCGTCGACCAGTTGAGCCGTAGTAAAGGGTAATAAACTCTGACTTTGATCGAAAAGGTTGATCTGATCAAGAATATTTATAAGCTAATACTACTTAGCCTACAAGACATTTATCTCTCCAGTCACAAAGGAGTCTCTTGGACATCGACACAGTCTTCAAAACACAACTTTAATCATTAATTTCTATTGTAATATATTAATAAAACCTAATGATATTATAATATTATAAAAGTATTTTATGAGACAAATCTACTCGTAATATTTTTACATGTCCGGTCTAAATATTTATAGAAATATAGATATCTCGAATTCACAAAATTTGACGGAGTAACTGCTGAGGTCTGCCTTATTGGCCACGGCTACATTCTCGCACCCTACTTAACCTTTGCCACGTACTCTCTCGCAACATTGTGCATCTATCAAGAGATTATTGAAACATCTCTCGAATTTTTTTCCCCGAAACTAGCTAGAGATATGCAGTCAATCTGCAGAGATGCGCATCTCCAGGCCGCAACGGCCGGCGGAAGGGTTTGTGCTTGCTTACTGCTTAGGCAGAAAAGCGCAAGCAGAGCCCATTTCCGGGGAGAAACTGCAGTGATGCCGAGCTATATAATTGGCGCAGCGACCACCAATTTTCGCCGCTGCAAATGATCCAATCGCACCACACACGCTAACCTTTAACTGCATTTGACCACACCAAAACTGGAATCACCTCGCCGACAGTTACGTCGCTCAGCATGCATTTCACTTACATGCCGGCCAAAAGTGTTTCGGACCCACGCGTCAGTGTAATACCCGAGCAGATGTGCTGCTTGGCCGTGGCCAGCGCGAGTCCCACCTGATTGGACGTGAGACCGAGGCGAAAAGCGGCAGAGGTGCGGGGTCCAACAAGCCCCACGCATCCGATTGGACGTTTCGGGATGCCTCGATCCCGGTGTCCGATGGTGCGCCAGGAGTCGTGCGCCGGGCGAACGGACGGCGTCGATGATCTCTCGCCATCGCCTATGCGTCGTCGTCGTGGTCTCCCCTCTATAAATAAATGCCAACCAAAGCATTTGTTTCTTACTCGAAGGTCACATATTTTAAGTTCACCGACTGCTAGTAGAGCCAAGAATTGAAGATATTTTACTATTCATACTACTGTAGTCGCTTGAAAGTGTGGTTGGTATATAAGCCTTGTGCTGAGCTTAATTATCTGCTTCGATGGCCGACGAGGGGGCGTCGCCGGCCGAGCCGATCGCGCCTGCGCCCGTGTCGCAGCTGCCGGCAGCTGCTATGAGGAAACCGCGCGGGAGGCCGCCGGGGTCCAAGAACAAGCCCAAGCCGCCCGTGGTCGTGACGCGGGAGAGCGAGGCGGCGATGCGGCCGGTCGTGCTGGAGCTCGCCGCGGGCTGCGACGTGGCCAACGCGGTCGCCGCATTCGCGCGCCGCCGCCGCGTCGGCGTCTCCATGCTCTGCGGCCGTGGCGCGGTCGCTGCCGTCACGCTGCGGCTCCCGACCTCGCCGACGACCGCGTCCACGGTCACGCTGCACGGGCGGTTCGAGATACTGTCCCTGTCCGGGACGGTGCTGCCCTCACTGGCCGGTGACGGGGCCGTGCCACCGCCGTTCTCGGTGTCGCTTGCTGGGGCGGGTGGGCAGGTGATCGGCGGCACGCTCGCCGGGGAGATGACGGCCGCGGACGGGGTAGTGGTGGTGGCCGCCACGTTCGGGAACGCCGAGGTGCACCGGCTGCCTGCGGCTGAGGCGGAGGAGGAGGAGGGCGAAGACCGCGGTGGTCGTGAGGAGTGGAGGCAGCAACAGCAGCAGCAGGTGATGGTGGCCCCGAACGCCGGCGACGTGGGTCTAGTCGGCTACGGCGGGTTTGTGGGGCTGGGCGGTGGTGTGAGTGAAGGTCAGGTGGGCCACCATCCGCAACAGGCTGAGATGGTTTTGTGGGCCCAGGCGCCAGCCTCACGTTGGCCGGCCCATCCTTCGAGTCTTTACTAGCATGGGCGTGGGCGTTAGCCGCGCTAATAACGTTCTTTCTTCAGGGGCGCCGAATTACGTAGATCGTTCGTACCCACCGAAGTACTACTAGCTAATGATGTTGCGGTTGGTGTAATTGGTTGCTAACTTCACGATTAATTATGTTAAGGTGTATTTTGAGGTCAAGTTATTCTACAAGTATTAGTGGTTGGGTTTATGAAAGTAATGCATGCACAAACGACCGTTGTCCAAGCTGTATGTGCTTGCATTTGTAAAAGAAAAGTATGGGTTTGCATGATATGCTGGTTAATTTTGGAAAGAAAAAAAACCTATATGGGGATTGACCTCACATGAGAATGGGTTCATCATGATTAAATTGTTTCCTGCTGTTCAATTTCCTAGGATGTCATGCATATATCGCGGAGCCCTGTTATGCCTCCTGGCTTCACACGATGGAGAACCAAGATCACCTCCAAGCTAGGCTTCAAACCCAAACAGGCACAAGCAAGTGAAATTTCTGGTTCCTAAATAGACATGGAAATACACAGGATTCCTCTGCTTCAACTATCGAAGAATTCTAATTTTGAACAAGTGGAACTAAGAATTCTAATTTCTACTGTGGCTCAGGTGACAGAGTGACATCGTACGTGCGTCGTAGCAAAAGGACCATATGCATAGCATTTTCCATTGGCTAAATGGGGACATACTTTCCGTGATAGAATCAGACAGTAAAATCTTACTCGACGCAACGCGAATTATGTTTGATGAGATTAAATAATCCTTGATAAATCAGCATATGGACTGCTCCTTAATAAATTAGCCTATCAACTATGGTGGTTGTGGATTAAGTCAATAGTCTCCACATATATCCCTGGTCGGGAAAACATGCATCCCTGGTCGGAAAAACATGCTTAAGTTAATTCGAGCATCGATCATCTCTTGATAGGGCAAGTATCACCATCAGATATGTGAGCCCAACTTTCTCACCAAATAATATGTCCACCATAATAGACCATTAAAATGAAGTATGTGTTGTTGTCTCTCTGACATAACGATTTTGTCTCCTATCTCTGACAATACCGCTCAACGATTGTGTGTGGAAGGAGATTCACTGACAACAACCATTGTCCATGTGGGAGATCATGGAACCGACTAGGCGTCTTTCTGTATGTGATATCGTGATAACCTCCACCCCCTTCGATGCTATATAAGGAGTAGAGTCATACAACAGAGGGGGGTGGGGGTAGTGATAGTTGCACCATATACATCTTGAGCACCGTGCACCCTATTGTAATCTTATTCAATACAAACACACATAAAGCATGGTTCTTATTATTTAGAGAATGCTTGAACCGGTATAAACATCATATCTCCTCTGCATGAGCCCCCAGGTTGCCTCTTCAGTGCTTTATAAGATCAACAGCAATTCCTCGACAATGTTATTCCTTTTTTTGCCAGATAGAATCATTCTTGAGTTGAGCAGATCGAATGCTTTTCATCTCCATGCACTCGATAGTCGATAGTACTCAGCTCTAAATGTAAAAGAAAGAATTGTGATTGCAAAGGAAAAGACACTGCTGGTACCACAACCGCTGTTCACTAGTGGAGTACTTATTAAGTTGTGTTGTTTAATTAAACAATTTAAATTGCCAATTGTTTTCTTCTGAGTGGAGCCTGGGTCTGATTGTATGGCATGGCACTATGACGGCAACATATCTCATACACATGAACTCATTTGTGGACATATGCACATATTGCATCTTGGCCGTCCATCACGAAAGGTGCGGCTGAGATAACCCCCACCTCCCACTTCACGCTATTTTGCTAGAAAAAAAAACCCGTCTGAATGAACTTTCTCTCATTTCGCCCCCCGCGATCACCTCCTCCAGCCCAAGCGGGCCAGACTCGCCATTCCCCCGTGCTAGGGTTCGGCGGTGCCTCCGCCGCCTCGCCTGTCGCCCCATGCTATGTGCCGCCCCCTACTCGACGACTTAGCACCGCCCCTTGCTCGGCGACTCTCCACCAAAGATGCCTCTATAGCCGACGTCAACTACCCCTCCTGGGCCTCCCCTATAGTCGCCGCCTCCTCATCCAGTTGTCGTCTCCCCTTCCAACAAGCACGAACAATAAAAGGAAGGAAACATACATATCCACGCACGCACGCGCTTGCACGGTTGCAGTGGGTGTCGCAGGCGTACGTAGAAAAGCAAGGAGCGCAACAGATTTCGTCGCTTGCTGTCGCTGCGTTGCATGCATGTACGGCTGGGTCGGCCTGGTGTTCCTTTGTCTTTTGGTCTGGCCACCGCTGATGATGCCGGTTGCTGTACTTTGCTCCAACTTTTCCTTCTCATTAGGGGTGAAAACGGATCAAATACGGACGGATAATGGCTCTACCATATTTGTTTTCATTTTTTTCTCGAATGCGGATACGGATACGAATTATGTCGAATACAAATGCGGAGCGAATATGAATCGAAACGAATACGGTCACAGATATTTTTTGAAACATGATAACCCCTTAAATTGTATGCCGAAAATTAACAGAAACATATAACTAGTTTATTTGATCCAAACATTCCTGAATTGTTCACATTTTCAGTAACCATATATAACGAACGCCTACATGTCTATTCTTTTCCCTGTCATCTCTCCCATTAGTAAAAACCTCTCTTACCCTTTTTACTCCCTAGCCATCCTCATTTATCCTAGCTGAACCCATCCTCCCCAGTCCCCACTGCCATTTCCTCCTACCTTCCGCTGTCATTTATTCACCACTGCCATTTTTCTCCCCCAACAGAACTTTCCAAAAACATGAGCTAGCTCATCTCCAATTCTCTCCTTCCAATCTCTATCAAAAATCACAAATCCTCTCATGCATGATATACCATTTCGATGGTCATCGCACGAGCGTTCCATTTTTGCAATCAGTTCGGACGTTTTGGAAGAAGAAGGAAAGAAGGCGCAATGGTAGTGGCAGTGGCCGTGGCTGGGGGAGGAGGCGTAGCAGCTCTATGCGGCCACTCCATGTGGTGGATATGTTTGCTTGCTTGCTAGAGATGGCGATCTCACCTGATTAAAAATCCTAATAGAGGTGGATATGTTTTTCCTTAGGATTTGTGGGTATGTTTGTGGGAAAATAGTATGTCTAACGAGCAAACGAGCACGAGCATGGGGAACTCCACCGTGCTCGTTCTACCCGATTACCCGCCAATGGGGATTGACAGGTGGACCATATCTGAAAACCCTAGATACCTCACACCCACACGGATGCGGCCACAACTAATCACTTCTACTTCGGTTCTTTCTGATCTAGTGCGATTCAACTACGTTATCAAGCATGTTACTACGCTATGAAATTTGTGTTACTGCACGAAAGATATAGTGTTACTACATTACCGTCGGAGTGTTATTACACGAAAGACATTGTGTTACTACACTACCACAACAGTGTTACTGTATGAAAGACATCGTGTTACTATACGACCGCAAGAGTATTACTGCACTTTTACTGTTGTTCTACCGCGAAAGATCATACACCCTACATGATTTAATCTCATTTCGATGTTCGATCCGCATCACACACCCACTTACACACACCACGGTGCCCCTCCCCCACCTCTCGGTCCTCTCCTCAGTTCTAATCATATTTGTTTGAATTGTTGGGTTTGAACTATGTCTCATTGAACTACATCCTATTTATTTTCAGTTTTAAGTGTTGAACTACATCCTTTGTGGTTGCGTTTGTATTCTTGTTTAACTCCAATTTCAAGTGTTAAACTATGTCTTAATTTCAATTTTAAGTGGTTGTTTAGTTATAGTTTTAAGTGGTTGTGGTTATGTTTAAATTGTTTGTCTATTTTATCTATGTATTCTTGGTGTGGTCGCTTTTGAAATAAGTGTTGGCAGATATATGGACATACTAGCAGGCGATGAGTACCCACGGGTGACGAGCATAGTGAGGATGCCCGCCCGTCGTGGCTAACAGGTGCATTAACGATTTCCTAGCGGGAATAGATATGGATGAGCTCCACCCGGCCCTGTCACACGTTATTGCCATCCCTACTGCTTTCGTCTCTGTATGATGGTGTCCTCTTCGTCTATGGATTGTGTCAACCACCTTGAGACTTGTTTGGATGGGGATGGATTAGAATCCATTCATTTGGATTGGAATGGATTTTAGTTCAAATTCTGAGTCAATCCAAAAGGATCGAGTCGGATTACAATGTATCTAAACCAGTCCTTAAAATACGGTTAACATTTAAATTGAGTCGGATCACAGTATATACAAACAAACCATTGAAATAGGGCCGGCGAACCGTACTTGAATTCGGTGCCTGGTTCCTGGCCGTCATGATGGGCGGCCGCACATCCGGCCGGCCCCGAGACGAGATGCCTAGCCGCCCCGCGGATTGGGCCGACTGAGCTGATAGAACGGCTAGCCCGTGACACTCGCACTACGTTACGGAAGCTTGCAGTCCAAAGGCCCACAGCCAAGTTCCCTTACATCTCCTGTTTTGTCTCAGAGAGAGATGAAAGAAAATAAACAGGACTTCGGACATCTGGATAATCGTAGGGGTACGTTTGCTCAAACGAACAACTTGCTAATTTCAAGTTGAAAAGTATGGAAAGTGAGGCTAAACATCGTACTGTTTCAATCTGTAACATTCAATTAGCGTGGAGCCCGGAATGTAAATCGCAGACTTTTCAATTCAGTTCCGTGGCAAGTACGCTAGCTAACCAAATTCAAAGTTCACAACGACCGAACGAAAGGCTCGCGCCATACTGTCCGTAAGCATCAGGTTCCATCTGGTCAAGATAACGACCTGAAATTCCACCTCGATTTGTGTACATACAAACTAAGCTAAGCCAGGAGGACGTCCAATCCCAACATATGCAAGGCTCGACACGATGACAGAGGCGGCAGAGGAGGCGAAGCCCGCCTTAAGAGTGGCGGCGATCTCCGGCTCGCTCCGCAGGGCCTCGGCCAACACCGGCCTCATCCGCGCCGGTAAGCTTGCTCTTCTCTCTCCTTCTCTCTTAGCGTTCGTGCGTGCTCGATTGCAAGCTGAACAACGTGGCGTGCCTGTACATGTGCCTGTGAAGCTGCGGAGATGTGCGAGGACTCCATCCCGGGGTTGCAGATCGAGCACGTCGACATCACGGACCTGCCGCTGCTCAACACCGACCTCGAGACCGACGGCGGGTTCCCGCCGGCCGTCGAGGCGTTCCGCGACAAGGTCCGCGGGGCCGACTGCTTCCTTTTCGCCTCTCCAGAGTACAACTACTCCATTTCAGGTACTCAAATCTCTCAACTAGTCAGCTCTTCTGTAATCGAATGACATACCTGCAGACCGATCGGTTGTCAGGTTGTGTGCACACCTACGGATGCCATTAGCTCTTAGTCACTAATGCTATTAGATGGCCATGAAAACATGGATAGCCTAACCTTGTTACGAAATCCAGGGTGTGTCAGCTATTTGGTGAAATCTTTTATTTTCACGATTACAAGGATAACACGCACACATATAACACACTCACTGAGTACGTCATTAGCATACGTCTAGAAAGACAGAAGCTAATGATAAATCCATAACCTCACAAAATTACTACATAAAACACATTTGTGCGTGTGTAAAGATGGACATCGGGATTTGAACCTTGGTAGGTGAAACCGTACATCCACAACTCCACCATATCATCAAGATGTGGTTTCCACTATTTGGTGAAATCAGAGCCATTCTTGAGTATGTTTTCATGTTGTTGAGCTCCACTCCAAGAAAAAGGACACATTATATGGGATCTATCTATTGCACAGTTGCCTCATTTTTTTTCTTGAAAACAGTTAATTTTTTTCCAGTGATAGATGGGCATCCTGTGGCCTAGATTCTCTCCATCTCATATGTAGAAAACCCTACCCTACCCTACCCAATCCAAACCCTAACCCACCCCACCACTCCCACCCCCATCCCAGCCACTACTTCCCCCAATTCTCACCCTCGTGTCGCCTCCCGCAGCTTCGCCAGCGTCGGCGAGGCCCGTTATCGTTCCCCTCCTGCCGCTCAACGCGGCTACTGGCATCGAAGGCGTCGCCCTCCTCCTCCGCCCTCCTCAACCTCCCCCGCCATTGTGTTCTTCGTCTTCTCTGGCGACCACCTCGTGTCGAGCTCGTCACCGACCAGCTTGCAACCACCCCTACCGCCCTCCTCTGTCCCACAGCCGAGGTGGTGCAACCACTACCTCCGTCGCCCACCGCCGATCTGACGCCGTCCACTCCTTCCTCTAAACCCAGGTGGCGGTGAACCCTAACCCGTCGGTGCCGGTGAAGAGGATGCCACTACCGTTCAGAGAAGAAGGCGATGACCCTCCCGAGCACGAATCTCCATGACGATTCAAAGGTTAGAAAAGTGTCTAATTTTTAAGAAAATTCCAGCTGCCCGAGATTTAGCAAATCCGATATTATATATAGTGGGTGTCCAAACCTGTCTAAATTTTTAGTGCTGCACAAGATAAGAATACTGACCTGGATGCTTATGAGCTTTACCTAGTTGAGGAAAAATGGTGAATGAGACCAAAAGAAAAACAGTTTTAGCTTAATTTGTTAAGGTATCTCGGGCCTTTTTTTTGGCTGATGGCCTGATGCACTGGTTATTACAAAGTTTCTGACAACGGAAGACCAACGGAGATTAAAAAACCAAAGGTTGATATAGTATACAGACAGTAAAACTAGGGATAATTGGCTACAGGACACTGCCCATTGACCACATTTGCCAACGGACATTCAAAAAACGTGGTACAGCCAAAAGACACTGAAAAAACGTGTAATTTTGCTGTTAGACACTAAGACGATTAGTATATTATTTTCGAGTGGAAGAGGTGAGAGAAAGCACGTGAAATGTCTCTTTTACCCTTTGGTTCCCTTCCTCTTCTGGGTTCACCTCCTTACGGTGCCATGGCTCACGGATGCTCTTCTCTTCACTTCACTCTCTCTAGCTCATGGATGCTCGCTTCGCACCCTCCCTCGCCACGGCCGCCGCCTCCTCCTTCACGCCGCCTCCTCCGCCACCGCCGCCTCTCGCCATGGTCGCCGCCGCCTTCACGCCGCCGCCACGCCACCGCCTCCTCACCACAGTTGCCTCCTCCTTCACGCCGCCTCGCCACGCCGCCTCACCACCACGCCGCCCTCCTCGCGCCTCCCCTCGCCATGGTCGCCGCCTCGCCATTTGCCGCCACTTCCTCGCCACGCCACCGCTTCATCTTCTTCGTGGCCGCCGTCCAATCGCCACCGCCTACACCCGCTCGGCTTTCCACCGCCGCCGCTTCCACCCGTGTCGTTGTTGGTCCACGCGAGATCCTCGATGGCGATGATGTCTCCTCAGGTTTCTACTCCAGCGCCGACGGTTCTTTCTCTCGCCATGGCATGATGATGGCGCCATGGCTTCTTCATCGCTGGACTCAAGAGGAAGAGCATGAGCGTGTACCAGATGACGCTCTGCGTACTAGATGACGCTCTGCAGCACGACGATCTGCACCATGAGCGACTCGGAGAAGTCTGTTGATGTTAATCTTGTT
>CM070545.1:115217242-115221337 GCA_036346405.1 Phyllostachys edulis | reverse complement strand
GCCTGGGCCTGGGCCTGGGCCACCTGGGCCTGGGCCTGGGCCTGGGCCTGGGCCTGGGCCACTGGGCCTGGGCCTGGGCCTGGGCCTGGGCCTGGGCCACAGGCCTGGGCCTGGGCCTGGGCCTGGGCCACTGGGCCTGGGCCTGGGCCTGGGCCTGGGCCTGGGCCTGGGCCTGGGCCTGCCCTGGGCCTGGGCCTGGGCCTGGGCCACTGGGCCTGGGCCACTGGGCCTGGGCCACTGGGCCTGGGCCTGGGCCTGGGCCACCAGGGCCACTGGGCCTGGGCCACTGGGCCTGGGCCACTGGGCCTGGGCCACTGGGCCACTGGGCCTGGGCCACTGGGCCACTGGGCCTGGGCCTGGGCCTGGGCCTGGGCCTGGGCCTGGGCCACTGGGCCACTGGGCCTGGGCCACTGGGCCTGGGCCACTGGGCCTGGGCCACTGGGCCACTGGGCCACTGGGCCTGGGCCACTGGGCCTGGGCCTGGGCCACTGGGCCTGGGCTGGGCCACTGGGCCACTGGGCCTGGGCCTGGGCCTGGGCCACAGGCCTGGGCCTGGGCCTGGGCCTGGGCCACTGGGCCTGGGCCTGGGCCTGGGCCACTGGGCCTGGGCCACTGGGCCTGGGCCACTGGGCCTGGGCCACTGGGCCACTGGGCCTGGGCCTGGGCCTGGGCCACTGGGCCTGGGCCACTGGGCCTGGGCCACTGGGCCTGGGCCTGGGCACTGGGCCTGGGCCTGGGCCTGGGCCTGGGCCTGGGCCTGGGCCTGGGCCTGGGCCACTGGGCCACTGGGCCTGGGCCTGGGCCACTGGGCCACTGGGCCTGGGCCTGGGCCTGGGCCACTGGGCCTGGGCCTGGGCCTGGGCCTGGGCCTGGGCCTGGGCCACTGGGCCTGGGCCTGGGCCACTGGGCCTGGGCCACTGGGCCACTGGGCCTGGGCCTGGGCCACTGGGCCTGGGCCTGGGCCTGGGCTGGGCCACTGGGCCTGGGCCACTGGGCCTGGGCCACTGGCCCTGGGCCACTGGGCCTGGGCCTGGGCCTGGGCCACTGGGCCTGGGCCTGGGCCACTGGGCCACTGGGCCTGGGCCTGGGGCCACTGGGCCTGGGCCTGGGCCACTGGGCCACTGGGCCTGGGCCTGGGCCACTGGGCCTGGGCCTGGGCCACTGGGCCTGGGCCTGGGCCTGGGCCTGGGCCACTGGGCCTGGGCCTGGGCCTGGGCCTGGGCCTGGGCCTGGGCCTGGGCCTGGGCCTGGGCCACTGGGCCTGGGCCTGGGCCACTGGGCCTGGGCCACTGGGCCACTGGGCCTGGGCCTGGGCCACTGGGCCACTGGGCCACTGGGCCTGGGCCACTGGGCCTGGGCCTGGGCCTGGGCCACTGGGCCTGGGCCACTGGGCCTGGGCCTGGGCCTGGGCCTGGGCCTGGGCCACTGGGCCTGGGCCTGGGCCTGGGCCTGGGCCACTGGGCCACTGGGCCTGGGCCTGGGCCACTGGGCCACTGGCCCTGGGCCTGGGCCTGGGCCTGGGCCACTGGGCCTGGGCTGGGCCTGGGCCACTGGGCCTGGGCCACTGGGCCACTGGCCTGGGCCTGGGCCTGGGCCTGGGCCACTGGGCCTGGGCCTGGGCCACTGGGCCTGGGCCACTGGGCCTGGGCCACTGGGCCACTGGGCCTGGGCCACTGGGCCTGGGCCTGGGCCACTGGGCCTGGGCCACTGGGCCTGGGCCACTGGGCCACTGGGCCTGGGCCACTGGGCCTGGGCCTGGGCCACTGGGCCACTGGGCCTGGGCCTGGGCCACTGGGCCTGGGCCTGGGCCTGGGCCTGGGCCTGGGCCACTGGGCCTGGGCCACTGGGCCACTGGGCCTGGGCCACTGGGCCTGGGCCTGGGCCTGGGCCTGGGCCACTGGGCCTGGGCCACTGGGCCTGGGCCTGGGCCTGGGCCACCTGGGCCACTGGGCCACTGGGCCTGGGCCTGGGCCACTGGGCCTGGGCCACTGGGCCACTGGGCCTGGGCCTGGGCCTGGGCCTGGGCCTGGGCCACTGGGCCTGGGCCTGGGCCACTGGGCCACTGGGCCACTGGGCCTGGGCCTGGGCCTGGGCCACTGGGCCTGGGCCTGGGCCTGGGCCTGGGCCTGGGCCACTGGGCCACTGGGCCTGGGCCTGGGCCACTGGGCCTGGGCCTGGGCCTGGGCCACTGGGCCTGGGCCTGGGCCTGGGCCTGGGCCTGGGCCTGGGCCACTGGGCCTGGGCCTGGGCCTGGGCCTGGGCCTGGGCCTGGGCCACTGGGCCTGGGCCACTGGGCCTGGGCCACTGGGCCTGGGCCTGGGCCACTGGGCCTGGGCCTGGGCCTGGGCCACTGGGCCCTGGGCCTGGCCACTGGGCCTGGGCCTGGGCCTGGGCCTGGGCCTGGGCCACTGGGCCTGGGCCTGGGCCACTGGGCCTGGGCCTGGGCCTGGGCCTGGGCCACTGGGCCACTGGGCCTGGGCCTGGGCCTGGGCCTGGGCCTGGGCCTGGGCCTGGGCCACCTGGGCCTGGGCCTGGGCCTGGGCCTGGGCCTGGGCCACTGGGCCACTGGGCCTGGGCCACTGGGCCACTGGGCCTGGGCCACTGGGCCTGGGCCACTGGGCCTGGGCCTGGGCCTGGGCCTGGGCCTGGGCCACTGGGCCACTGGGCCTGGGCCTGGGCCTGGGCCTGGGCCACTGGGCCTGGGCCACTGGGCCTGGGCCTGGGCCTGGGCCTGGGCCTGGGCCTGGGCCTGGGCCTGGGCCACTGGGCCACTGGGCCACTGGGCCACTGGGCCTGGGCCCTGGGCCACCACTGGGCCTGGGCCACTGGGCCACTGGGCCTGGGCCTGGGCCTGGGCCTGGGCCTGGGCCTGGGCCTGGGCCTGGGCCTGGGCCTGGGCCTGGGCCTGGGCCTGGGCCACTGGGCCACTGGGCCACTGGGCCACTGGGGGCCACTGGGCCTGGGCCTGGGCCTGGGCCACTGGGCCTGGGCCTGGGCCACTGGGCCTGGGCCTGGGCCTGGGCCTGGGCCTGGGCCTGGGCCACTGGCCCTGGGCCTGGGCCACTGGGCCTGGGCCTGGGCCTGGGCCTGGGCCTGGGGCCTGGGCCTGGGCCTGGGCCTGGGCCTGGGCCTGGGCCTGGGCCACTGGGCCTGGGCCACTGCCTGGGCCTGGGCCTGGGCCTGGGCCTGGGCCTGGGCCACCTGGGCCTGGGCCACTGGGCCTGGGCCACTGGGCCTGGGCCTGGGCCTGGGCCTGGGCCTGGGCCTGGGCCTGGGCCTGGGCCTGGGCCTGGGCCTGGGCCTGGCCCACTGGGCCCACTGGGCCTGGGCCACTGGGCCACTGGGCCTGGGCCACTGGGCCTGGGCCTGGGCCACTGGGCCACCTGGGCCTGGGCCACTGGGCCTGGGCCTGGGCCTGGGCCTGGGCCTGGGCCTGGGCCTGGGCCTGGGCCACTGGGCCTGGGCCTGGGCCTGGGCCACTGGGCCTGGGCCACTGGGCCACTGGGCCACTGGGCCTGGGCCTGGGCCTGGGCTGGGCCACTGGGCCACTGGGCCTGGGCCACTGGGCCACTGGGCCACTGGGCCTGGGCCACTGGGCCTGGGCCTGGGCCTGGGCCACTGGGCCTGGGCCTGGGCCACTGGGCCTGGGCCACTGGGCCACTGGGCCTGGGCCACCTGGGCCTGGGCCACTGGGCCACTGGGCCTGGGCCTGGGCCACTGGGCCTGGGCCTGGGCCTGGGCCTGGGCCTGGGCCACTGGGCCTGGGCCTGGGCCTGGGCCACTGGGCCTGGGCCTGGGCCTGGGCCTGGGCCTGGGCCTGGGCCACTGGGCCTGGGCCACTGGGCCACTGGGGCCACTGGGCCACTGGGCCACTGGGCCTGGGCCTGGGCCACTGGGCCACTGGGCCACTGGGCCACTGGGCCACTGGGCCTGGGCCTGGGCCACTGGCCCTGGGCCTGGGCCTGGGCCACTGGGCCTGGGCCACTGGGCCACAGGCCTGGGCCTGGGCCACTGGGCCACTGGGCCTGGGCCTGGGCCACCTGGGCCACTGGGCCACTGGGCCACTGGGCCACTGGGCCACTGGGCCTGGGCCTG